>NQII01004252.1:195911-206290 GCA_002778355.1 Clitarchus hookeri
AACTGATACGACATCGCCTGGCACTGTTATTTTTGTACGGCCCGTCTCAAATTCAAGTACAAACTGACCGAAAATTTAAAATATTTTATATGATTATTAACGATGTGTTAGCTCACAAGCAATTACATATTTTGAATATCTTTCGCTCAAACTTCATTAATCAAGCACGTTTTAACTCAGGGTGCGGTACCATCGATTTAATATACGCCTCTTTCAGTGTCATATCAAGCTATAGTATATTAACTGTTTCTTCACACTTTTCAAATCAAACATTCGAAAAATCGCCTCATGCATGACGTGTTTAATTATTTTCTAAATATGTCATTTATCACAAGCGTTTTATACATACCTCCGTCAACATAAAATTATCTTATTTTTTTAAATTGAAGTTCAACTATATTTTATTAATAAATTATAATATTTCGTTTATAATAAATATGAATAAAAACCATGAGAAAACATGCGTGTTGGTAGCACCTAGTAATAAATGGTTCTCCTGCAAAATATTATTACAACTGAGTGCGCACGAATTCTGTGCATTGTCCTTTGGTGCAATTTTCTACATATAGTTTTGGGCATAATGTAATCAGATTCGGCATAATTTACCCTAATTAGCACAAAGAATATCCTGGAAGTATAACTTTAGCAGGGCTTCAAAAAAAAGTGTGAAGTAACAGTGAATGGACTATATCACAATTTTTTTTGGTCTCGTAAGTAAGTCTCTGGAAGAAAATTTAGTTAACAGACTCCATGTGTTTTAAATTGTGCATGTTTTCATAACAGTGTTTGGTTACTTAGTACTAGCACGAAATGGTTAGCACAGGTAGTTTTTAAAACATTGCCACGAGATAATGACCTCATTTAAACGAGTTTGTTTACGCATTTCTAAAGTTCTGTAATTTTTTTGGTGCCATGCGTTTCGCAAAATAAATTATGACTTAAAAGAAATTTGGAAAAAAGAAAAAAAAAATTTGTTTCGTAATATTTTATTAAATCTAAGACACTGACAAATTTTCTGAAGGACGCTGTGTTCAGGGGGACATAAAAATACCAANGTAATATTTTATTAAATCTAAGACACTGACAAATTTTCTGAAGGACGCTGTGTTCAGGGGGACATAAAAATACCAACATTTAACCAGAGTTGACGTATTTCGGACGCGAGCGTATTGAAAATCTTCAGAATGCAAGTGACGTGTTTTTAAATTACTCCTTTTTGAAGTTCCACCTTTTGTAGTCCACGCTCCTCGTCTCTCCACTTCTGACGTGACTTGGATCGACAATACAGATAGCAGAAAATGTAAAATAAATCTGTGCGGAATTTGAAAGCCCTCCGACCTATAACCCCCACCCAACCCATCATCTTTCTCACTCCCGCGCTATCCTCTTTTCGTCTGTTTGACGAGGACCTTGAAGGGGAAATGAACTGGTTACTTTGTGAAGGCAGTCACCGCAAAATGAGAGGATGCCATCAAGAACTACCCCCCACCCCCCCATTTTCTGCGGGAGTCCCACCCCCTTNACGACTCGTCGTCTCGCTACTTTGAGGCGGGGAAGGATAGGGGTTGGTACCCCTTGAAGTGGTCGTCTATGCAGGCAGGTTGCGGTCGGGGTGAGCGACTTGACCGAGTACAGCATTTGCAGATACAAGTCTCGTTGTACAGCATAAACGCCCTACCGCTGCTTACGTGAGACAAGCCGTTCGCCGGGAAAAAAAAACTATAAAACTGCAATGAGCCTTTTGAATATTTTAGAAAAGCTTATGTTTTAAATCGAAATTTTTAATTATTTATAATCACTCACTCTAAAGTGATATTTATTCAGGATATTACAAAATGTAGTAAAATGTAGTAAAAAATTCAGTACAACATAGTGATAACGTAGTACAATGCATCACAAAATTATAGAAAACAACGTATTACTGAATAAACTGATGTTAAAATGTTGTTAGAACTAAGGAACGCTGAATTACAGAAAGAAATTACACACTGCATTTCCTAACTCAATTAATTTTGACAGATAAATTCTATTGCAACTTTTGTATAAATCATATAGAAAAAAATACGCCACGCCAGGTATGTAATAAAATTCGAAATTTAATAATTTGTTATATCGGCAAAAGGTATGTTGTTCTCTCCGTAAATTTTTCACATGCTTTTTAAAAATATTCGTACTACACTACTTTATTATATTTTTATTTTTTAAGTTTTTAGCTAACTTATAAAATATATGCATTTTGGAATATAAACAATATTTTCGGGAATAATTTTAGTTTATTTGCATAGCCATGATGCTACGAGACTCAAATTTTAACTTGATTTTTTATTAAATTTTGAGAAGGTATATAGGAATAGACATACAAAGTTTACACAGGATTGTAGAATTTTCCCCCTTTTTTATTTTATTTTATTTGGGTGGTGTATCAGGAAAAAAAACAGGTGCGGGGGAGCCCCTTGCAAACAAAACTGATCAAAAACGGTATAAATATCCATGGATTATACGGGAATCAAACCCGGAACCTTGTGATCTTAAGACAGAAAATTACAGACCTTGGCCACGGATATCGTCAACTTTTCACTTTCAACATCTTCTCTCATCCCTTCAGAAACGGCAGAGTTCTTCATACAGTCTGCAAATTCATACGAACCAAGGCGAACGAAAATAAACAAGAGCCTATCGGTTTCTTGTAAATATTTACTATAATCTATCCACGGTTACTTCCAACTTTTCTGTAACACTTAAGTTCTACTTTCGGATTATCGACTACGAATCCTTCCGCCGCATCTAAACAAAACGTACATAGGTCTAGACAAAAACACCAAGGGAAAAAACCACGCATAATATTTGCACGATGGGCAAACAAAATAATACATATTTTTATACGTAACAATGAAGTATGTTTTCACCAGTTTTAGCTAAAAAGTTAATAAGTTTTCGTACTCGGACGTTGGTAAGAATTTTCTTTTGCAAACAATATACCAAAACTAAATTTAAGAATATTTTAGATATGAACTATTTCCTAGAAGCAACTGCCATCATATCTCCTTACATATTTACGATGAAATAAATATTATAATTTATAAACAAATTATGAATGGCATTTTAATTTTACCAGAAAAAAAAGGTAGGCACTTTAATGTTAACGGAACTATAAAACGCTTATTATGTATGATTTATTTAGAAGAAAAAAAACATCTTACACACGGTGATTGAAAAGTTTCCAAACTTGGTTTTTTAACACTCCATTCCGTGAATAGACTTTGGCGCAAGACTCAGGCAGTTCAGAATCGTATTTATAACAGAGGTTGCGAAAAACGTACGAGAAGTACGTTAAAGACTTTGGGGGAATAAGCCTCGCAGTTACATCGTATACGTCTCTCGCCTGACTGGAACACAAACCATCTGAAGGCATAATCCCACGCGCTTGCCGACAACCCACTGCGATCGGCTCCGATGAAAAAAAATAAAATATTCGTCGTTACGTACAAGTCCACTCATGGACGNCTCGCTACTTTGAGGCGGGGAAGGATAGGGGTTGGTACCCCTTGAAGTGGTCGTCTATGCAGGCAGGTTGCGGTCCGGGTGAGCGACTTGACCGAATACAGCATTTGCAGATACTAGTCTCGTTGTACAGCATAAACGGCCTACCGCTGCTTACGTGAGACAAGCCGTTCGCCGGAAAAAAAAAACTATAAAACTGCAATGAGCCTTTTGAATATTTTAGAAAAGCTTATCTTTTAAATCGAAATTTTTAATTATTTATAATCACTCGCTCTAAAGTGCTATATATTTAGTATATTACAAAATGTAGTAAAAAATTCAGTACAACATAGTGATAATGTAGTACAACGCAAGACATAATTATAGAAAACAACGTATTACTGAATAAACTGATGTTAAAATGTTGTTAGAACTAAGGAACGCTGAATTACAGAAAGAAATTACACACTGCATTTCCTAACTCAATTAATTTTGACAGATAAATTCTATTGCAACTTTTGTATAAATCATATAGAAAAATACGCCAGGTATGTAATAAAATTCGAAATTTAATAATTTGTTATATCGGCAAAAGGTATGTTGTTCTCTCCGTAAATTTTTCACATGCT
The DNA here is from genome assembly GCA_002778355.1 of Clitarchus hookeri. Lineage (NCBI taxonomy): Eukaryota > Metazoa > Arthropoda > Insecta > Phasmatodea > Phasmatidae > Clitarchus > Clitarchus hookeri. The sequence continues at coordinate 200,021 of NQII01004252.1, forward strand.
TTTTAAAAATATTCGTACTACACTACTTTATTATATTGTTATTTTTTAAGTTTTTAGCTAACTTATAAAATATATGCATGTTGGAATATAAACAATCTTTCTGAAATTATTTTAGGTAATTTGCATAGCCATGATGCTATGAAACTCAAATTTTAACTTGATTTTTTTATGAAATTTCGAGAAGGTATATAGGAATAGACATACAAAGTTTACACAGGATCGTAGAATTTTCCCCCTTTTTTATTTTATTTTATTTGGGTGATTTATTAGGAAAAAAACAGGTGCGGGGGGAGACCCTTGCAAACAAAACTGATCAAAAACGGTATAAATATCCATGGATTATACGGGAATCAAACCCGGAACCTTGTGATCTTAAGACAGAAAATTACAGACCTTGGCCACGGATATCGTCAACTTTTCACTTTCAACATCTTCTCTCATCCCTTCAGAAACGGCAGAGTTCTTCATACAGTCTGCAAATGCATACGAACCAAGGCGAACGAAAATAAACAAGAGCCTATCGGTATCTTGTAAATATTTACTATAATCTATCCACGGTTACTTCCAACTTTTCTGTAACACTTAAGTTCTACTTTCGGATTATCGACTACGAATCCTTCCGCCGCATCTAAACAAAACGTACATAGGTCTAGACAAAAACACCAAGGGAAAAAACCACGCATAATATTTGCACGATGGGCAAACAAAATAATACATATTTTTATACGTAACAATGAAGTATGTTTTCACCAGTTTTGGCTAAAAAGTTAATAAGTTTTCGTACTCGGACGTTGGTAAGAATTTTCTTTTACAAACAATATACCAAAACTAAATTTAAGAATATTTTGGATATGAACTATTTCCTAGAAGCAACTGCCACCATAACTCCTTACATATTTACGATGAAATAAATATTATAATTTATAAACAAATTATGAATGGCATTTAAATTTTGTCAGAAAAAACAAGGTATGAACTTTAATGTTAAAGGAAACATTAAACGCTTATTATAAATGATTTATTTAGAAGAAAAAAAACATCTTACACACGGTGTAACTTTTCAAAGGTTTGAACCAAAAAATTGTGAGCATTCCGTGAATAGACTTTGGCGCAAGACTCAGGCAGTTCGGAATCGTATTTATAACAGAGGTTACGAAAACGTATGAGAAGTAGGTTAAAGACTTTGGAGGAATAAGCCTCGCAGTTACATCGTATACGTCTCTCGCCTGACTCGAACACAAATCATCTGAAGGTATAATCCCACGCGCTTACCGACAACCCACTGCGATCGGCTCCGATGAAAAAAAATAAAATATTCGTCGTTACGTACAAGTCCACTCATGGACGCTTGTGACTCATCCTTCGCGGTAATAACCTCTTGGCTTAAAACAGATTACACCGCAACGCAGGGCTGTTGTTTTTTTTATCCTCTTTCCTGACGAGCAACGCGCCTTGCCACGCACTTCATATCGCGAGACGCATGTGGAGGAGATTGGAATCAAATTAAACTGTCCCCCCTACCCTTCCCCCGCAAATCCACGGTGATTCCCCCTCCACCCTTCGTCTATCCCATCCACCACCCCGCTGGCAATCAACAATAATCCCAGCTCTTCATGCGGGCTAAATTGCAATTACATTTCCCTTAAATTAGAGAAGTATTGTTGGTCAGCCATATTCGAGGCGAGCCGTGACGTCACCACCCCCCCCCCNACGGAGCAATCTCCTGGTGTCGGCTTGCGGAAACTAGACGTGAAATATGGCAGTCGCTTTGATTAGCCCCTCTGGAAATTTAAGGAGGGATGGGGGGAGAAAAAAACGTCAGCCAGAAGTCGCGGCCGAATTTGAAATGGTGCACTCTCGTGTCTGCGTGCACCCGCGCCCAAAAAATCGAAAAAATCGTTCTGAATGATAACGAATGTTTTCATTTGAACTCGTGGATGATTGAAATAAGCAATTTTGTAGTGTAAACGTTTTTGGTGCAATGCATATTTTATGCGTAAGTTATGCCAATTAGAGCATAAGTGATGAGTAATTCGTGTGGCGCTTAAGGTTCGGATCCTTTCATTTCCTGCTGATAAAAGTCTTCGTGGAATAAGATTTAAAAAATTTGCTACTGCAGATCTTAAACTACCATTTGTCTTACTCCGCAATATATACAGGATGATTCTAACTAAAATCATGGGACAAACATTGAGGGGTGGTAGAGCTCACTAAAACAAACAATTATTGCATAGGAACATATGGGCGGAAGTGACGCGTTGAGGCACAAACACAAAAACATAACACATTAACGGAAACATAAAATGTTCATCAGCAGCAAATGTTAAAACAGTTGTTGGAAATGCATCCACCAACAGTCACGCATGCTTGGCGACCTCTACATATGGCGTGATTGGCTGACAATGGTGGCGTGCGTGAAATACCCGGCGTATTTGAATCTGCTCGCCAATCACTCCACCGACTACCAAGCTTGCATTACTGTCGGTAGTAGCAATTTTGAGCAATTATTGTAAACATTGCTGTAAAAGGGCATTTAGCGNACCAAGCTTGCATTACTGTCGGTAGTAGCAATTTTGAGCAATTATTGTAAACATTGCTGTAAAAGGGCATTTAGCTGCGACGTTGTAAATAAACAAAGTGTTGCATTTAATGTGATATTTTTGTGTTTGTGCCTCAACGCGTCACTCCCGCCCATATATTCCTATACAATAATTGTTCATTTTAGTGAGCTNGTGTTTGTGCCTCAACGCGTCACTCCCGCCCATATATTCCTATACAATAATTGTTCATTTTAGTGAGCTCTACCACCCCTCAATGCTTGTCCCATGATGTTAGAATCATCCTGTATACAATAAATCCAAACTACCGATGCAAAATTTTAAGTTACAAATAGCGTGACATATGTAAACTTCAAAATATTGGTACGTTCCCGTCTTTCTACAACTACCAGATAACAAGTAGTATCAGTTGAGTACAGAAATATTAACAACTCGTAAAATGTATATTTTCTAAAGTCGGAAATTATTTATAATTACTCTGAAGCTAAAATGTTAACACGAAAACGAAGAATTTCTGCATAGGAGGCGAATTCGAACCTCAAAAGCTGAGTTGCATGGTACCGATAGTTTCGATGTAAGGTGGAGATGGAACAGCGATAGAATGCAACGGCGGGGAAAACGGGAATACCCCCGAGAAAGCCACTAGCCAACGGGCAACATACACCACGTTTCCAACTTGCAAAAATTCGGGAGTCTGAGCCGGTTCGTTCCGACGGGATAAGGAATAAGTAATGTGTTTGACAAATGTATGCTTTTATGTACGGTAAAGTTAGCACTTTAAAAGCCCTTTCGTTCGGAATAATAGTCAATAAATATATTTTATTTGAGCCTTAGACGTTAACTGAGTGCGGTGGAACATACACACTTACTTGCATTGCAATATTTATTTTAAAAAGTGGTTAAAGGATAGAAATAGGTAGTTGGGATTAAACGTCTCGTCGACAGCGAGGAAGCAAGTTGCTCAGGAAAAGGAGGGATTGGGGAAGAAATCGGTCATGGCCTTTGTTAAGGACCCACATCAGCATTCGTCTGGAGTGATTTGGAAATCATGAAAAAGCCGAAATCGGGTTGCCGCACCGGGAATCGAACCCGGGTCTTCCCGAATGCGAATTCAGTGAGTTACCACTGTGCCACCCCGCTCGGTTTAAAGGATAAAAAATAGCGGNCCGGGTCTTCCCGAATGCGAATTCAGTGAGTTACCACTGTGCCACCCCGCTCGGTTTAAAGGATAAAAAATAGCGAAAAGAAAAAAAGTAAGTAGGGCTGATCACTTTACCGTGAACAGCCTACACAAAATATGATGCGCCTTCTTGCGTAAATGGTAATATTAACCCAAAAATCTGGCATGGGGCAATTATTTAGAGTTAATTTTAATCATGCTTTTTATGCCTATGCTTTTTATCACGAAAAAATTATATTTAAGAAAATACTACGTTGACAAATGATTTTTATACTATTTTTTCTGCCCGTTCAAATGTTCCTAGTTTTTGTCGATTATGCAACTGATCAATTTTAACCAAACAAATTGAACTAATCTTCCGTAAAGATTAAAATACCAAATTTCATTAAAACGTGTTATACAAGAACCAAAATTTAAATACCATGCAAAAAAAAGGGATGGATAAAAAGAAGGATATGAAAGTTATACAAGATTTATTTTCAAAGGAAACCAGACTAGAAATAGTATTTTCATTTGTATATTTAGAGTATTCTAACATAAGATACCTCTAAGGACTCCGACGTGTTAATAAAAAAACTGTGGAAATGCACTACATTCTCGCAATTTTTGTCATATTTAATAAAGCAATGTTGTCCGATGAAGTAATTAAATTTTCCAAATCGTAAAAAAAAATATGTTAATTAAATATTTGCAAGGTACTATAAGGTCTATTAGAATTTCCCAGGGTTCCTTTTTATGAGAGCATTTCATCATTAACTAATTAGGAGCCTCAAAAGCTACTAGTGTTGTATAGCAAAAAAAGGGGGGATAGGAGAGTTTAAGATAGGAGAGTTTAAGATGAGTAAAAATTTCCCTTGAAGGGATATTAGTACTGTATGAGTAATACATGGCAACGGACTCTTAAGAAAATCATTAAAGCAAAACCGTTACAATCAGTATTTGACAGAGGTGCCCTATTATGTTCAAGACATTGACGTTCACCATTTAAGAAAAGGCTGATTAATTTCATTTAGTGGAATCAACTGTTAAAAAGAGACAGTTTACTTCCTATGTATTGTTTGAAATTTTTTATGCTTGCTTGGATATAATATTCTCTCAATTATCCTGGAAATCTTAAAACCTAGCTACGCGATAATAAAAAAAAAAGGTTAAACTGTTTGCATCAGCGCAATTCGTGCCAGCAACTTTTTCACCACTGTTCCAACGACGAATAAAATGTTAGCTAATAATCCTTACATTTATAAAAAAAATATGTCCATTTAAGAATTTTTGAGTTTGTATGAAGAGGCATTAATTTTCCTGTCGTGTATCAACCCTTGACTAGAATACAAGCAACTTATCACGAAGTGTGGATGAGACTGAGACAGGTTAACACAATTTTGGTTGTTTGTAACTATTTTTTTCTGTTTACTTCTTAGTTTTGCCGTATTAATATGGCAAATGGACTTTAAAGCATATCTTAGCACTGCCAACATTACACCTACTGAAAAACAATATTTTTAAAATCACTATAATTGAAGTAAAGTCATCTATACCAACCTAACCTGCAATCGAGGCAAGTTGGCACAATATACAGAAATCGTTACATTAAAAAAAAAACAGAACTCGCAATGCCGAAAGAAACACATAAGTATATTAATTGAACGTAAACATGTAATTAAATACATCAAGAATGTCTGTTTGGAAAACCCTACAGATCAGCTTAGTCGCGTGCATCATTTACACATTCACGACTGACGCATAAAATACAGTTTCTCCGGGAATGCAGTCTTTGTGTGCCTACTTATTGCACTTGTGCACTGCACCCATTCTTTCTTGCATTAAGATTTGTTGTGTGCTCCTTAAGCAGAGAATACAAAGAAAGTCCTATTCTTTACTCTCAACCCCATATTTTTGTTTGTGTTTGTTGTTTGTGTTGTTAGTAGAAAGGAAAAGTCTTCTTGGCAGTTTGTTGTTTCAAAGTCGTCCTATTTATATCTCTTTTTTTTTTTTACACTGCCAAAGCCCTTTCTACGATTTTGTCTGTCAAAATTGAGGATTTTCGCAACGTTATTTTCTTGGTCCTGCTTTTGTTGATGGCCTCGTCAATTCTGGCGAAGGGCACAAGGTCTGAGCAGAAGTTTATGGAGATGAATCAATACGGGTAGAAGTATACGGAAGGGTATACCAGATGTATGTGATGGTGGAGAGGAGCCACCGATACTGGCCGTAGGGTAAGGTCAGATCTCTCTGTGACACAAGATGACATGAAATCAGCATCGATAAAGATGCCTGGGCTCAAAGAATAAATCCCAGTGACTCTAAATACTGAAATATTGTTAAAAGTTATTGTGGGAAAAAAAAAAATGTGAAAAGATGTTCGCAATGTTGTATATGGTTATGTGATGTTTGTTGGTGAACGCCCTCGAATCAGAAGCTGTATTGACATACTTTTTCAAAAGGGAAATATCGGTTCGATTGAGGGGTTGCAGTTTGTGGCTGCAATGGGGAATAAATTACAAAGAAAACGATGACGCCACAGATTGTGGTAAT
>NQII01004252.1:206604-283423 GCA_002778355.1 Clitarchus hookeri
TATATATATATATTGTAATTGTCACAATATCTAACCAGTGTTCTGAACGGTGTGCTAAAACCTTGGTAAGCTACCCTGATTCAACCATGTGTTATTCTCACAGCAAGTGCAGCTGCTTTCTTTGTTTATCTGGTATTTAACTCCCGGTAGTCTTTCACTTTTACTTGCTTACCCTCATGAGATCTGGGGGAATACCCTCGATAAATGTAAAGATAAAAAAGTGGTATTTGCAATAAGTACATACCAAAAAATATATAATACATACATTTATACATAGGATTATATATTAAAGTAAACTTTTCATGAGTTTAATAAAAACAAAACTACCGTCTTGCACTGACACCTTCGCCATTCTTACNTATATTAAAGTAAACTTTTCATGAGTTTAATAAAAACAAAACTACCGTCTTGCACTGACACCTTCGCCATTCTTAGTACCGCCAACGGAGACACAAGATGGTCTATAGTGACAATTTCTGCGAGACTGGTGGCGCGATCCTGTATCCTGTTTGTGAACTACAGCTAATGTGACAACATTTCCCTGTAACCAACCTGCCCCGGTCTCCTCTACGTAGTGCATAGGGATCGCATTCACTGGTTAAATTGCATAACGCAAACGTAAGTAGGCTTACCAAACCCAAACCGAAATATTAAAATAATATATACAGAATTTATAATACAAATTTACTCCATCACCGCTTATAAATATAAATAAATATATTATAACCGCACTTACAATACCGGTGATAAGAACCATGTACAAAATATTTTATTATTATTTCGGAGTGTTACATGATTTTGCCTTTTCTTGAGATAATACTGAGCCATACACCAATACGACAGTCAAACTACATGTCTGACAGTCACATTTCGAATAACGTTTAAGTGTGTAAATTATGTGTGACAGCAGGGATGTAAACATTTCTGTAGAATAACCGGTATAGGAAAATGGGTGTGGCGAAACATGGAATAATCTATCTATATTACGTGGACGTCAATGTTAGTTCTCTACTTCTCGTATTCGCATGTGGACACGAGCATTTAACAAGTGGAAAGTTACACATGTGTATTGCCGTCAGGTGTAGAAACACTTTGATGTGTAAGTAGAGAACTATCAAATTTGTGCGTTCAAAAGTTAGCATACGTATAGTTTTATTANTAGAAACACTTTGATGTGTAAGTAGAGAACTATCAAATTTGTGCGTTCAAAAGTTAGCATACGTATAGTTTTATTAGGAGTTCCGAATCTATTCTGTTGAAAACGTGTCATCGTGATCCTAGACCATGGTGACGTATTTATTTCACATTTCGTTAGTGTTCGTAAAACAATAAAGAATTGGGGAGGGGGGGGCACGTGTACACGAATACTGAAAATCTTACGATCCCGTGAGCCCAACTTTCCAAGGAAAGTAGGCTTTAAAAAAAAAACCGGCCAGAAATCCCTAAAAGGGTAAAGACGCCCGAATAGGATGGGAACAAACCGAAAGCAATCGCCCCGGGCTGCAGTGGCTGTTAAAGTGCGGCCGAGGCTAATGTTGCCGTGAAATTGACTTGCTCTCGATCCCTGCCAGACTTTGAAGCGGCAACCTCACTAGCTGCGCTGTCGAGCGGAACACTCTACACAACAAAAAGCAGGGGAACGGTTGCCGCGCGGGAACAAGGCCCCGGGTGGCNGCGCTGTCGAGCGGAACACTCTACACAACAAAAAGCAGGGGAACGGTTGCCGCGCGGGAACAAGGCCCCGGGTGGTTGTAATGCCTTTGTCACGCGGTGGTCCTTCGACTAACTGAAACTATTTCTAACCGTACGATCTTCTTTCTACGCATTATTTCGATAAATAAATAAACTACTTTCTTTCCCGTTTAAGATTGTTAAGAGATGTAAAAAAATGATTTATATATAATACATTTATATTATTACATATATTTATATGTTATATATTATTACATTTATTTATTATATATATTAGTGTAAGCCTTTTACGTTATCACAGAGTGCACATTAAGAGCTCTGCCTATTTAACCTGCAACCACNTATATATATTAGTGTAAGCCTTTTACGTTATCACAGAGTGCACATTAAGAGCTCTGCCTATTTAACCTGCAACCACAAAGTTTAAATGTGGAATCAATGTTAAAGATATTCCTTCTCATAACACCAATTTTAAAGATAACCGTTTGAAAAAACAGTATTATAATTGCTACTTCTCGAGGAACGCTGGTACAGGTTAAGAAATCTTGGCAATTTATTGCGTTTAATATATGTTTATCGNAATTGCTACTTCTCGAGGAACGCTGGTACAGGTTAAGAAATCTTGGCAATTTATTGCGTTTAATATATGTTTATCGGAAATTTAACATCTAGATTTACATTTTACAAAAATTATGGATGGATTATATTTATTTAAAACTTCTGAAATTTGTAGTGTTCTCTAAGAAAGGCGTTCTGCACATTTTTATTCTATTTTATATGGTTATATTTAAAATCGATGCATTNTTGTAGTGTTCTCTAAGAAAGGCGTTCTGCACATTTTTATTCTATTTTATATGGTTATATTTAAAATCGATGCATTGAGAAATATTCTTTAACAGTGCTTCCCCGTTTAAACTCCGCAACTGCATACTCGGTAAACAGAGCGGTTAAGGAAAAAATTTGGAACATGAATGTCTGGGTTAGTATTCCTGCTAGAGATTACAAATAAAAATACATATTTTTTTAAGAAGAAAAAATAGTGTGAAACTGTGTCAAGTGCATGGTCGTGGGGTTTTACGTGAATACGTTTTCGTTGGCAGGTAATATTTTCTTCGGGATATGGGAATGAAACGAAAGTAACGAAACGGGTACTCGTGTTTTATGGCTTAACGCGACAGATCTAGACGAGATGTTCCGGTTGACTCCAGAATCAGCGCGCTAGAACATTGGAGCCGAAAAATGCGTGTACTTCCGCGGAAAGTTTCGCCCGCGTCCAAAATTGCNGTAATCCTTTACCAGATTGATCGAACGAGACCACATTTATTTCAATCGTGTTATTAGTCACGAAGTTATTGTGTCGGAAATGATCACCCTGCAAGCGTTAATCGCCGTTAACGCTTTGGTACCACATGTGTCGGTCTGATTTTGAAACATTCTTCACGTCAAAAATAATGTATAACTAGTAATCGTTTCAGTACACAATTTTGTATAAGCTAAATGAAACTAGTTTTATAAATGGCTGATGTATTTTCAACTGTAATGGCCGCTCTCNTACACAATTTTGTATAAGCTAAATGAAACTAGTTTTATAAATGGCTGATGTATTTTCAACTGTAATGGCCGCTCTCTAATAGCTTCCTGGGTTTTTTTAGATTGCATGCAATGTAATTCCGAATCAGTTATATCAATCAGTGAAAAAACATTCATTGAAAGTCAGTTGATAAGCTACTGCCGACTGGCGAATCAATAAAATTAAATAGTAACAAGTGACTTATAGTCTAGCAGTGGAATTCTTGAGATTCGGCGGAAATGACACATAAATCAGTGAAATTCAGCCACTATATTAATAAGTTAAGTTATCTGGACTGATCATTGATTCAAATTTGCACTTTAGTTTATCTTACGGAGCTCAAAATCGTAATAGTTCAAAAACATGGAACAGAATTAAGTACATATTCCTGTTTAATTACGAAAACATTTTTGCGAATTAATAAGAATTTTTTTGTAATATATTTCCAATGGTAACGGCTGCAAATGACACAGAACAAAAACTGGAATTAATACAGAGATATTATAAAGTGCTGATAGTAATTTTAAAGTCCAAGAAAGGATTTTACTAATGGTATAGGTGAATATCACTTTTCATAACTCAACAATCGTCTCCTATGTCCTTAAATTACCAGCTAAGTATATTTTGAATGTACTTTGAAAGGACCGTGTTAACTGAGCTCAAAATTGCTAAGGACACATTTTAATATGTCATAATATAATATGACAGGTTGCGGAATAATAAGATAAGAGATATATTGAAAGAAGATACATTACGGAATAAAATATAAACAATGAGACTGAGATGGCACGGACATGTGAAGAGAATGGAAGAAGAGAGGATAACCGCGGAGGATACGTGAAATGTGAATGTGGAGCAGAAGGTCGCGGGAAAGGCCGAGGGATCGAGAGGAGGAATATGTAAGGAAGAGATACGAAGACTGGAGAAGAGTGAGAATGCAGAGGAGGTGGGAAGACAGAAGAATATGGCGAGGCCGGTACTGCAAACATATCCGGCCTGTGGGCGCGGCTCTTAACATCGAGGTCTTGACAGTCGATGAGGGTTAATCCAGGCGAGTGTGGAGCAGCAAGAGCGGGGGANCGCGGCTCTTAACATCGAGGTCTTGACAGTCGATGAGGGTTAATCCAGGCGAGTGTGGAGCAGCAAGAGCGGGGGAAACGGGAGATCCCCGAGAAAACCCGCGGGCGAAAAACGGGAGACGAGTAGTCTAACCACTACACCACTGCGACCCCCATGGTGGTGGTGATCAATAATTATTCAGCATATAGTTTCCTAACTAGTATTCAGGTGAAGTGCAAACAAGTGTTAATGAGTTTATATTCTGGGTGCCAGTAGCTTCCCCTGACGTTTCAACAGTCGCCATTCGTATACCACTAAGCGTGTACAACGAGACGACGACGGAAAGACATCACCGAAACCTTGGAAGAAGAAATCAACTCAACTGAAAAAATGAAAGGCCACCTTGACAAAAGAAACCGTGCGGTACAGAATACTTCCGAAGCAATTTCATACGCACAAAGCTCGCCACGTAGACCATAATAATCCATTAAGCAGTGCGCACAGTTAGGCACACGCAGATGCACGGCAGTGCAATTATCTATTTAGCCGTTCCAGTCTGTCTGCCTGCCCGCCCTTCGCCATCAAACCAATCTCTCCCTCAGTTCATTAATGGTTTTTCAATGTCACCGACAGTAATTAAATCACCCCTTGTTCTGCTGGGGAAAATACGCGGGCAAGTTCTTTTATCTTATGGTCCATTGGATTCGAAATGGCAAGGGAAACACCTAGCAGCGGTGATCAAAAGAACTCACCCGGGGGGAGGGGGGGGAGACGGGAGGTGCACTTAACAGCTATATACCTGCAGTGACGAAAAAAGACAATTAATATAAATAAATAACAAATATTGGTATACAATGCTTTGCTGACTACAATTTATTACCTTACATATTTCTGAAATATCGCGCTTTTGTCGAGTTCAAATCACTCCCGTAATTCACATTACGCATACAAAACGTTTTTTGTGCCTAACGACTTAAAAAAACGGGGGACAACAGGAAAAATAATATTCAAACAGACAGTTCTCAGAGTAACAATGAACAGTGGTGTATTTTGTTTATAAAGTCTCATTTTTGCACTTCAGGATAATAGTGTTTCGTTGGGTTATCCAAATATATAGCAATATTTAGTAATCTTGAGAATCTAGCTTTCGTAAAATTTCCTCCTCCTCCTCCTTGTTATTCATCACTAATTGTTCCACTCCCAAAAACCAATTTTTTTATTAAACACGGAATGTTTGCAAATCATTCAAATAATTTAGTAACCATTACATAGGCTTTAGCAAATACACTTATACACTCCACATAAATCTGGAATCATAATCTCGTGTGTTTTATCTGTATACTTGTTCTACACGCTGATGGCCAAATTAAGTGTTAGTGAAGACGTATTTTGCTATTAGTTACTGTGATTTCACTTGCCACGATAAACTACCGATTGCACAGCTCTCGTAAATGACTTATAACAGATAACCAATTATGTATATAATGACGATTTGCTGATAGATGATTGCAATGTTAAAATGGTAAAATGTTTAAGCGGCTGTTCATTTTCCTTATATGACTGCGCTTGTTTCTTTCTTCTGGCTTTGAAAGAATACAAACAAAGATGATAAGTTTAAATTTATGAGCTTGTAGTTTTGCGTACCAGCATTAAATTAAAGCATTTTTGGCAGTATTACGTACTGTTATCCCTTTTTTTTTTACGTAATATGTTCATACGAGGAGACGATGTGTGACAACCATACCTTATTTATGGTACTATTATTTGATAAGAATGCAATTACACGCTCCATGATAAGTAGCCTAGAGAACAGAATTAGTCCATTCATCGCATCAACTTCAATAAGTCATTACAATCCAATTATCTTGTACGAAAACCATATCCAATTTTCTGATCAAGCATGGGCAACTCAACTTCAGATAATGAATGTCTCCCTCATAGCTGCCGACAAATGCGGAAGATGGCTTTTTTTTTTTTTTTGGCGTCCGTGGCCGCATTTAGGAGAGCACTCCCATTATAACTGCGCGATATTGGTCGAGCTTGGCTAACTTAACGACCAGGTGTCATTCTCAAACTCTACAATCTCGTTTCGCTCCCCGTCCCTACTTTACCATCCCCTCCTTCTATGTCTAACGCCAACTTCGTAGTTCTCGTTTCCAAAGTGAACAGACACCAGGCCCATGTATCGCGTCTCGTTCCTTGCTCTCCGAGATTAAAATGGTCCCACCCTCATATAATAATTTTCATTAACGAAAGTGTCTTCCGCATTATCCCGACCGGGCGTTACTCATTACCGTAATGGCGGCGAGGACGATCCAAAGGGCTGTATTAAAACGCTCCGCTGTAAATGACCGCCCATTATCATTCGGTTAATTCGTTCCAGAACTGCGAGCTCTTAGCGTCACTATATTATTACTCCAGGGGTTCTCTCGTAAAAACTGACGATCCTCTTATGAGAGGGTGGGGGTGCGATGGGGGAGCGAGGGGAGGTGTGGAGGTAGGAGGGGGGTAGCTCGAGAATGGGATTAATTAAAATGAGAACCATAACTGAGCGTGCGCGCGTGCGCTTCTCCCCCCAAAAAAGTATTGGCAATCTAGCATGAACCTGTTTCTTTACTAACATAAATTGCAAAACGTAATATTCAGAACAGGGCAGTTGGAGTAGATCACCATGGATTATTTCTGGAAATGAAGCTAATACCTGTAACGCGCGGCCTTTCTGCCCGTACACTGTCGAAATATGTTTCTCCTACGTGCCTTTATTTCTAAAATATTGTAAAGTTGCGACATTGGCAGCGCAGTACAGTGCCCAACTGAAACAGTTTCGACACACAGTGATATGCTTCAGTACGAAACGCTAATAGCAAACAATAATTCGTTTAATAAAATTGCTATTTGTCTTCGTGATTTTCTGCACCATAGCGGCGGGTTTTCGAAGCAAAACTACACAAGTTACGGGTTCTAACATCATAATTGTCAATACTTACCCGAGGTCGCACAGTGACGATTCCCCGTCCGTCATTTAAGTACAGTTACAAACGAAAGTCCATCGGACAAAGGGGGTAGAAGCTATAACCTGAAAGCTATTAAACCATTTTCTAGCTACCTGAACTACAGTTACGTGCAAAATTAACTCTCAGTTATTGAANTAACCTGAAAGCTATTAAACCATTTTCTAGCTACCTGAACTACAGTTACGTGCAAAATTAACTCTCAGTTATTGAAACAATCGCCACTCGAAGAACGGAATTCCCATGCAGGGAGAACCTCCTTTTCAGCTATTTTAGTCGATGATCTTAATATGTATCGGAAAATCGATACTTAGTCCACTCCCACCAACCTATACAAATCACAAGNATTTTAGTCGATGATCTTAATATGTATCGGAAAATCGATACTTAGTCCACTCCCACCAACCTATACAAATCACAAGAAGGTTATACTGGGCCGGTACTGTAATACGATAAGCATAATTCCGAATGATCTTCCTTGAATAGCAAATTGTATTATAAGTTCAAAATTGCCTATATCACTATAGAAGAATTACAGATCACTGGCTGTGATACAGAAACACGAGATGTGCCAGTTTAAGTATAGCACGTATCAAAAAATTCCTTATTTGCAACATTTGAAACCATAAATTAAAATGGTCGGAAAGGGTTAAAAGGTGAATTTTCAAAACAATATTTCAAGTTGAGGAAACTCTTAAAACCATATGGACCAGTCTATTTTAACAAATGGGAAATTGGATACTTCGAAGAAACAATAGAGTATTTAAGAGCGTGCATCACATGCCAGTCAAACCAGCGATGCAGTATGTCAGGACTCGGGGGATTATGTAGACGTTATTGCACGTGGATCATTTCTGATCGCACAGTTAAGGAGGTTAAAGTGATCATGAAGGGTCCTAGTGTTCAACAATGTTGGAAAATTATTTTATAATTCTATTTAAAAAAAATTCTTTAAAATACCGTTTCGGCCATTTTGAAATGGCTCTAAATATAAGCGTTGTGCACGAATCTCCATTCATTCCTAATAGGGTCAACTATCCCCGTTATTAACAAGAAACTTTGTCGCTTTGTTCTCCATCGTCGCCGGGGAAATTTTCGAGTAATCACTCGAGAACGAGCGCATTGCACACACTTCTGGCATATTGGAGGCGCGAAGAAATGCTGTAAGCTGATGACTCGAAGCGACTTACCGCTTGGTATCGTAAACTAGAGTGTTGAACTGATAATTAATCTTCCCGTTTTACTCCCATGTATGGCGTGAGCGCGCGCACACACACACACACGAACGCAGATGTTAGGTCTGCTGTAATGCACGCTCTTAAAAAGCTCCTCTGGAAAGACTTGGCAGGATTAAAAAAAATGGCAGTTCAGCTTCCAGCTTGGTTCAAATCTCGGATAAAGATTATGATCAAACATTTAATATGCAGTGTATCCTGGTACACTGTGCGTGGTACGAAGGTGAGTTTTAGGCGGTTTGCGTTTATATCATACACATTTGCACGCATGTCAAATGAACTTTCGCAAACTACAAGATTCGCACGTTATTGTCGTTATTTGTATTCTCATAGTGCGAGCAAAACCATTAGAATTTAAATTAAAGAAGCATAAAGTATACTCTAATGATTTTCACGAATCCAACTCCATCTAAAAGAATAAAGCTTACATCGATAGTAAATAATATCGTTCATGAAATACACAATTTTCGTAAATATTTTAAAAAACATATAATTTAAAAAGTACTTCAGTTTTCTGCTTGCATTCTAGTGTAGCCACTGCATTCCCTAAATCCTAGAACGTCATGCCATCATCCTTCCACAATTTTTATTTTGTATTGATGAATATCGGTGCTTCTGCAACCGCCGAGGAAATATGCAGTACAATGAGCATATTAGCTGCGCAATAAGTGTCTCAGTGTAGTAACACAAAATGAAAATGTCTCTTAGAACAAGGTTAGTACAATGTTAATATTAACAAGATCGAGTAGTTAAGCAACGGCGATATAATCAGATTAAATTGTAAAAACTATTTGTGTAGAGATTTCTGTACAGCAGAGCAAAACATTTCTTTGTGGCTATTTTATTTTTGCAGTAACAAAATTTTACTTTAATTCAAAGGGAACGTTAAGAAAACTTAGGTTTGCTGCTTTAATCTGTTTCTTTATACATTTTAGTATTATGGCAATATAACGTTTTTATAGCAAACTAAACCATTTCTTTAAGTTTGTTTTGTTTACAGTAAAAAAAAAATTCTGTGTGCCAAAGGAAAGTGTTCAGTCATATTAAAACTTGTCTTTAGTATATTGTTTAGTTTTTTGTACGTAACAAAACTTACTAAATGCTACGTTACCAAATAACAAATTCCTTAGATCGTTAACATAATGGTTTAACCTTCGAAATACAGCAACTCACTTCACCATAAAGAATACTGCTATACTATTGTAACGACAATGCAAGATTACATTTACAACTTATATTAAATAGCCAATAAAAAAAACTGGTACACCTGCCTAATATCGTGTAGGGCCCTCCGAACACGCAGAAGTGCCGCAAGACGACGTGTCATGGACTCGACTAATGTCTGAAGGTATGCAGGAGGCAATTCACACCATGAATCCTGCAGGGCAGTCCACAAATACAATCTGCACCAATTTGAGAAAGGGTTGCACGTCTATCACGTTTAATGATTCTCGTCAGTCGTCGTTTGTCCCGTTCTTTCACGATCTTTTTCCGGCCGCAGCGATGTCGAAGATGTGATGTTTTAACGGATTCCCGATATTCACGGTACACTCGTGAAATGGTCGTATGCGAATATCCAAATGTTATCGCTACCTCGGAGATGCTATGTCCCATCTCTCGTGCGCCGACTATAACATCACGTTCAAACTCACTTAAATCTTGATAACCTGCCATTGTAGCAGCAGTAACCGATCTACCTGCCGACCGCATCACGTTACTCTGATTGGTTCTATACCTCTGTTATTTGCATACGCACGCCTATGCCAGTTTTTTTTGGCTCTTCAGTGTATATGCAGGGTTATTAAATTAAGACGATCACCCCAAATATCTTCCGAACCGCTGAAGGTATCGGAATTATGATTTTGAATTCGTACATGGCACTACGGGGCTCAAAATACACCGTATATATCCATTCAGATATGTAATTAATTACTGAGATAACGATATCGACTTTGGTTTTTTTTTAATGGGAATATACACATTTCTCCCAATGGAATAACGCGTTATTATACGGCGAATTCAGTGACATGATTATTTTGAAAATCCTACGAGTACTTTTTGAGATATAAGGGAGTGTTCATAGCTGTATGCATTTGACTGTAGCTGTGGAGATGTTGAATTGGCGTGGACTGTGAAAAAGACACGATTGCTCGGTGAATTGATTGTAGTCAAGCTATGAACAACAAATTAATCACACGTTTTATTTGTCTGTAACATCAACAACAACACAAAAAACAACCTTTCGAATGCGTTCGATACCTGTGTTACTGTATCATCAGCGCGTGCATCACCTGTGTAAGATCACTCCGCTGGACATCACAGCAGACGATACAACCTACCCCGCCACAGCTACAGTCAACTGCATACACTTATGAACAGCCCCTTATATCTCTAAACGTGCTCGTCGGATTTTCAAAATAACCACGTCACTGAACTCGCCGATTAATAGCTTGTTATGCTATTGGGAGAAATTAGTATTGTCACATAGATGCGTGAGGGGCGTATTTGAGTTCGTGAGGGATGGGTGTCTTAATAAAAATGAAAGAACTAATACTAAGAAATTATTTACAGTACTAAATTATCCGTCTTCTACTATTACTCACTCATTAAACAACTCCTCGGCTATGAGGCCTATCACGCTTTTATATCGTTCGCCATGGGCATCTGGAAGGTTCAACGCACCCCGAGTTACGCTGAGAGAACGAGGTCAGTAATCCTGAGCATTCTTCAGATAAACNTAACCTGAAAGCTATTAAACCATTTTCTAGCTACCTGAACTACAGTTACGTGCAAAATTAACTCTCAGTTATTGATACAATCGCCACTCGAAGAACGGAATTCCCATGCAGGGAGAACCTCCTTTTCAGCAATTTTAGTCGATGATCTTAATATGTATCGGAAAATCGATACTTAGTCCACTCCCACCAACCTATACAAATCACAAGAAGGTTATACTGGGCCGGTGCTGTAATACGATAAGCATAATTCCGAATGATCTTCCTTGAATAGCAAATTGTATTATAAGTTCAAAATTGCCTATATCACTATAGAAGAATTACAGATCACTGGCTGTGATACAGAAACACGAGATGTGCCAGTTTAAGTATAGCACGTATCAAAAAATTCCTTATTTGCAACATTTGAAACCATAAATTAAAATGGTCGGAAAGGGTTAAAAGGTGAATTTTCAAAACAATATTTCAAGTTGAGGAAACTCTTAAAACCATATGGACCAGTCTACTTTAACAAATGGGAAATTGGATACTTCGAAGAAACAGTAGAGTATTTAAGAGCGTGCATCACATGCCAGTCAAACCAGTGATGCAGTATGTCAGGACTCGAGGGATTATGTAGACGTTATTGCACGTGGATCATTTCTGTCTGATCGCACAGTTAAGGAGGTTAAGGTATTCATGAAGGGTCCTAGTGTTCAAAGCTGTAGGAAAATTATTTGATAATTCTATTTAAAAAATTCTTTAAAATACCGTTTACGGCCATTTCGAAATGACTCTAAAGATAAGCATTGTGCACGAATCTCCATTCATTCCTAATAGGACCAACCATCCCTGCTACTAACAAGAAATCGCTTTGTTCTCCATCGTCGCCGGGGAAATTTTCGAGTAATCACTCGAGAACGATCGCATTGCACACACTTCTGGCATATTGGAGGCGCGAAGAAATGCTGTAAGCTGATGACTCGAAGCGACTTACCGCTTGGTATCGTAAACTAGAGTGCTGAACTGATAATTAATCTTCCCGTTTTACTCCCATTTATGGCGTGAGCGCGCGCGCACACACACACACACGAACGCAGATGTTAGGTCTGCTGTAATGCACGCTCTTAAAAAGCTCCTCTGGAAATACTTGGCAGGATTTAAAAAAATGGCAGTTCAGCTTCCAGCTTGGTTCAAATCTCGGATAAAGATTATGATCAAACATTTAATATGCAGTGTATCCTGGTACACTGTGCGTGGTACGAAGGTGAGTTTTAGGCGGTTTGCGTTTATATCATACACATTTGCACGCATGTCAAATGAACTTTCACAAACTACAAGATTCGCACGTTATTGTCGTTATTGGTATTCTCATAGTGCGAGCAAAACCATTAGAATTTAAATTAAAGAAGCATAAAGTATACTCTAATGATTTTCACGANGTATTCTCATAGTGCGAGCAAAACCATTAGAATTTAAATTAAAGAAGCATAAAGTATACTCTAATGATTTTCACGAATCCAACTCCATCTAAAAGAATAAAGCTTACATCGATAGTAAATAATATCGTTCATGAAATACACAATTTTCGTAAATATTTTAAAAAATATATAATTTAAAAAGTACTTCAGTTTTCTGCTTGCATTCTAGTGTAGCCACTGCATTCCCTAAATCCTAGAACGTCATGCCATCATCCTTCCACAATTTTTATTTTGTATTGATGAATATCGGTGCTTCTGCAACCGCCGAGGAAATATGCAGTACAATGAGCATATTAGCTGCGCAATAAGTGTCTCAGTGTAGTAACACAAAATGAAAATGTCTCTTAGAACAAGGTTAGTACAATGTTAATATTAACAAGATCGAGTAGTTAAGCAACGGCGATATAATCAGATTAAATTGTAAAAACTATTTGTGTAGAGATTTCTGTACAGCAGAGCAAAACATTTCTTTGTGGCTATTTTATTTTTGCAGTAACAAAATTTTACTTTAATTCAAAGGGAACGTTAAGAAAACTTACGTTTGCTGCTTTAATTTGTTTCTTTATACATTTTAGTATTATGGCAATATAACGTTTTTATAGCAAACTAAACCATTTCTTTAAGTTTGTTTTGTTTACAGTAAAAAAAAATNTATTATGGCAATATAACGTTTTTATAGCAAACTAAACCATTTCTTTAAGTTTGTTTTGTTTACAGTAAAAAAAAATTTCTGTGTGCCAAAGGAAAGTGTTTANAGCAAACTAAACCATTTCTTTAAGTTTGTTTTGTTTACAGTAAAAAAAAATTTCTGTGTGCCAAAGGAAAGTGTTTAGTCATATTAAAACTTGTCTTTAGTATATTGTTTAGTTTTTTGTACGTAACAAAACTTACTAAATGCTACGTTACCAAATAACAAATTCCTTAGATCGTTAACATAATGGTTTAACCTTCGAAATACAGCAACTCACTTCACCATAAAGAATACTGCTATACTATTGTAACGACAATGCAAGATTACATTTACAACTTATATTAAATAGCCAATAAAAAAAACTGGTACACCTGCCTAATATCGTGTAGGGCCCTCCGAACACGCAGAAGTGCCGCAAGACGACGTGTCATGGACTCGACTAATGTCTGAAGGTATGCAGGAGGCAATTCACACCATGAATCCTGCAGGGCAGTCCACAAATACAATCTGCACCAATTTGAGAAAGGGTTGCACGTCTATCACGTTTAATGATTCTCGTCAGTCGTCGTTTGTCCCGTTCTTTCACGATCTTTTTCCGGCCGCAGCGATGTCGAAGATGTGATGTTTTAACGGATTCCCGATATTCACGGTGCACTCGTGAAATGGCCGTACGCGAACATCCAAATGCTATCGCTACCTCGGAGATGCTATGTCCCATCTCTCGTGCGCCGACTACAACACCACGTTCAAACTCACTTAAATCTTGACAACCTGCCATTGTAGCAGCAGTAACCGACCTAGCTGCCGACCGCATCGCGTTACTCTGGTTGGTTCCATATCTCTGTTATTTGCATACGCACGCCTATGCCAGTTTTTTTTGGCTCTTCAGTGTATATGCAGGGTTATTAAATTAAGACGATCACCCCAAATATCTTCCGAACCGCTGAAGGTATCGGAATTATGATTTTGAATTCGTACATGGCACTACGGGGCTCAAAATACACCGTATATATCCATTCAGATATGTAATTAATTACTGAGATAACGATATCGACTTTGGTTTTATTTAATGGGAATATACACATTTCTCCCAATAGAATAACACGTTATTATACGGCGAATTCAGTGACATGATTATTTTGAAAATCCTACGAGTACTTTTTGAGATATAAGGGAGTGTTCATAGCTGTATGCATTTGACTGTAGCTGTGGAGATGTTGAATTGTTGTGGACTGTGAAAAAGACACGATTGCTCGGTGAATTGATTGTAGTCAAGCTATGAACAACAAATTAATCACACGTTTTATTTGTCTGTAACATCAACAACAACACAAAAAACAACCTTTCGAATGCGTTCGATACCTGTGTGACTGTATCATCAGCCCGTGCATCACCTGTGTAAGATCACTCCGCTGGACATCACAGCAGACGATACAACCTACCCCGTCACAGCTACAGTCAACTACATACACTTATGAACAGCCCCTTATATCTCTAAACGTGCTCGTCGGATTTTCAAAATAACCACGTCACTGAACTCTCCGATTAATAGCTTGTTATGCTATTGGGAGAAATTAGTATTGTTACATAGATGCCTGAGGGGCGTATCTGAGTTCGTGAGGGATGGGGGTCTTAATAAAAACAAAAGAACTAATACTAAGAAATTATTTACAGTATTAAATTATCTGTCTTCTACTATTACTCACTCATTAAACAACTCCTCGGCTATGAGGCCTGTCACGCTTTTATATCGTTCGCCATGGCCATCTGGAAGGTTCAACGCACCCCGAGTTACGCTGAGAGAACGAGGTCAGTAATCCTGAGCATTCTTCAGATAAACNCATCTGGAAGGTTCAACGCACCCCGAGTTACGCTGAGAGAACGAGGTCAGTAATCCTGAGCATTCTTCAGATAAACGCAGAAATCAATACGACCAGGGTCAGCAACGCGCCGCAAAAGGGATTATCGTGTCGGCTCGCTATTTGTAACACATACGCTGTCCGCTCGCCTGCCATTCAAATAATTCCATTGATTTGTTCCCTCTTTATCATCAGTACTCTGTCCTTCTCTTCCGCCCGCTCGCGCGAGGCGGGCCAAGGTCAACGGCGCAGACCAGCGACACGTAACAGTATATTCCCATTTAAAAAAAAAAGAAAGTTGATATCGTCATCTCAGTAATTAATCACAGCTCGGAACAGACATAGTCGCTGTCTTATGAGCCTTGTAGTGCCATTTACGTATTCTAAATCAAAATTTCGATACCTTCATCGGTTCTGAAGATATTTGGCGTGAATATGTTAGCCGAATAATTCTGTATATATCATGAATAACTTTGTGGGCAAACCTACTTCACAATGGTTCATATTTAACCCTAGATTTCTTTGCAACAACGAATTACGTGTTGCACCAAAGGAAGTGTTTTTAAAGGTGTATGTACAATATTATTTTTTTGTCAAAGAGCGTGTTTTTTGTAAAACCAGACGAGAACGAACGCCACATCGCTGTTGGGACACGTAATTTTGACAGATCTTACGGCGATTCGAGATCCAACGTCAAACACATGCGCAAAATACGAAAACCTGCGTGCCCCATATGTATGTCCGCCGCCAGTGGCTGCTGTTAAATTAATATAAGTGGAACTAATCGAGACGCAAACTGAGTTTTTTTTGTCTCTCGCCCAAACACACCTTGATCTGCGAAATGGAAACTCGTCACTAGTTACGGTACGTTTAAATAGCAGCAAGCCTTCAGAACACTACAGTAATGATTGTTGAACAACGTATCTATTCGCTGTGTACATTTCTCAGCAAGCATACGCCCAACTAAAACCATTTAGTTTGCACTGGCACACAGCAACAGCGAAAAGTATTAAACATACATTTTTTTTTTGCCAAAACCACTAGATTGACTTGTAGCTTTCAGAAATATTTATGAATCGCTTCCTGCCTTCAATCAACACAAGTTAAGATTATTAGTGTCAGGCATGGAGGGCCAAAAATAATATCCTAAGATCTCATGATGTCAGTTACTTCTCCCCCGCAAACTGTCCGACCGATTAGTATTTTACATGGGCACTATCAGAAAATATGTTCTTTCTTTTGATAGAGGTTATGAAAATGATACAGCTTGGGCAACTAATGAATACTATGCTACCGTAATTCTCGCAGCCGAAAAGACCAAACTTCTCAATGTACACGGGTAATAGAAGACGAATTCTTAGAATATACATAATACGAACACATGCCTTTTAGTAAAGCTCTTATGAAGGAATCAGGGATTCTATAGCAGTAAACGGCATGTCAATTTTTAATCATATCACAAAGAAAAATTTCAGCAGAGAAGTGACGAAAGAACAGTTCCGTAATCTAGTTTCAAAGTAACAGCAATCAAACTTCTGTACTAGCAAAAAAATGTTTTCTTTTACTTTATACACAATTGGTTTTTTTATTTTGTGGGAAAAATGCAAATATGTACTGCGAAGTTGTTCTGTAAATGGGAATACCTATTCTGTTGTAGGAGCAGTGAGCTCTGCTGTACTACCAATTTTTTTCGTGGTAGCAGATACAATCACAGACAGGCGGGAACACAACATATACACTGAAGAGCCAAAAAAAAAAAACGGGTATAGGCGTGCGTATGCAAATAACATAGGTATGGAACCAATAAGAGTAACGCGATGCTGCCGGCAGCTAGATCGGTTACTGCTGCTACAATGGCAGGTTGTCAAGATTTAAGTGAGTTTGAACGTGGTGTTATANTCGGTTACTGCTGCTACAATGGCAGGTTGTCAAGATTTAAGTGAGTTTGAACGTGGTGTTATAGTCGACGCACGAGAGATGGGACATAGCATCTCCGAAGTAGCGATAATAATATTTGTATGTTCGCGTACGGCCATTTCACGAGTGTACCGTGAATGTCGGGAATCCGGTAAAAACATCACATATTCGACATCGCTGCGGCCAGAAAAAGATCGTGAAAGAACGGGACAAGCGACGACTGACGAGAATCATTAAACGTGACAGACGTGCAACCCTTTCTAAAATTGGCGCAGATTGGATTTGTGGACTGCCCTTCAGGATTCATGGTGTGAATTGTTTCCTGCATACCTTCAGACATTGGTCGAGTCCATGCCACGTCGTCTTGCGGCACTTCTGCGTGCTCGGAGGCCCTACACGATATTAGGCAGGTGCACCAGTTTTTTTTACTCTTCAGTGTAGTTCTGTTGCTATTTCTGCACTGTCGAATATATTCAGAGGGCACCGACAACCATTCTGATTGCTGTCTCTATATTTACAGTCTAAATGTGTTATAGGTAAATAAATTTGGTTTTTACAACCATATATTTTTCTGAGTGCACCCCCAAAACCGGAAAAATTTGCGCAAAACTAACAGAGATTTTTTTTAATAATCCACAAAAACGTCTTACATGAAATGACGCATTATTTCCCCAAGTTCCTTTTTGTGCTAATAAAAATTGTCTTCAGATGAGCACTTGTGGTTGCTTTTTGTAAAATAGTTAATATAAACCAAACGTTCGTGATAAATTCTTAATTTTAAGGCTAGTATCACGTTAATTTTTTTGAGCTTACAAAGGAGGATGTCCGCAGAACAGAATCCAATATCAATGCAAACTCGGAAACTCGTACGGAAACTGTCGTGCGAAAACACATTTCTTAATTTCAGTGGTTCTTGCCATTGACCAATCCACCCGCACGTTTACACGTCGAAAGTCCGCGGTTCTGGTTCTGTTGGAATAAGTTGCATGCGATAAACTCTGCGGCATTTGAAGCGTCGTGGTTACGTATATATTTTAATCAACATGCCAAATTTACATGTTTAAATTAACGCATCAGCGGGCTTCATTTTCCCCGTTCCTGACCCACGTGTTTGCAGCGCGGAAATGCCACGCCAGCCCAGCTGACGACAACCCTTGTTAATAACGGGGCGTCAAGTACCTGTGCGAGAAAGTGCTGATCTCGGCGATNCGCCACTCGCACCCGGGCGATATGCACATAATCCACGCCGTAGACCGGAGCTGTTGCGTCTCCTTCCTCCTCCCGTCACTTCTTGTTTGTTTCTCTCACTTCCTACTTTAACACTTTCAGTTGTGTTTATTTTCTCTGCTCGTCATGTGTCCTGCTCCTTTATTACCTTGTTGTCTATACTGCTTATATATTTTTTTCCACTTTCATTATTTTCTCCTCTTCTCCTTGGACTTACAGTGCTATTGCCTCCATTTTTGTCTCCCTTAATCGGCTCATTTTCGCCTATTTCTTCCCTTTACTAATTCCCCTTTGTTTATAAATATTTTATCGCTTTATTTTTTTCCGGTTTTGCAGTCCTCTTGATTTTATTTTGGATTTTCGGTTAATCTATATTTAGGTTACATATTTTATATCGTTATCACGAATTATTATATTCTCATTCTCTCTCTCTCTCTCTCTCTCTCTCTCTCTCTCTCTCTCTCTCTTTCTGTACCATTACAAAATAACCTTTTCTTTAGGATCATTTTTGTCTTCTTTTTAGTTGTATACATAAATTTCTTAATTTTAATATTCTCTCCTGTTATCATTTCATATGTATTTTGTTGTTCAGCCGTTTTGGTAGTGGTTACTTTGTCATCTCTGAGGACTGTATTTCACATTATATGAAACATACTATGGCAATGTTAACACAATTTTGAAAAATTGTACTCGTATGATAAATGTTTACTTAACTTACAGAATCGCGAGTTTTTTCGATAGTCGTTAAAAATTGTATGCAACGGGGGGAAACGAGTATACGTGATTTTTGAAATTGACATAAACTAAATAAAACACCTGCAAGGAATCGGCTAGTCTATACAGGGACACGACAAACAAAAATAATGTAAGAAACCTGCCTGGGGAATGAAATCACCTATAAGGAGGGTCCACCTATTTTTCACGATAATATTTACGCTCGATATAGACTTAAATATCCTAAAAACATATTTGCAGCATTCTATCGGCCGCTTGCATTTCTGGTAGGGCGTTTCTTACATGGAAGGGGCAACCAAAATTTAGTTTCTCCGCTTGTGGACACCCGTGATTCGTAGTCAGACAGCTAAGACACGTGACAATTAAAATCATCCAATCACGAAAGTTGATATGCTTCAGTGTTTTGCAGCACAACTAAGCGTGGAATCGCGTTGCGAAAACCAGGTGCCACTTACGCCTTGTGATGAGCGAACACGTAACTAATACTGAGTTGCTGCAAAGCTACTTTTACACGAAGCAAAACGGATTTCATACCAGATCTCACATGCAAGCCATCATGCGAAAATATCACACGGAAAAGTTGCAGCAAAATGTCTCTTTCAAGACACTATATTATGGCTTCGGTGTATATTTGATAGCCGTTTTACTCAAATAAAAGCTCTTGCACGCGCACTTTTGTATTAGCATTATGGACTAAACATCCTTAACCTCTCACAACACTATAGTAACTCCGCTTCATTTTATTAGCGTTCTTGGCCGTAATATGTTGATCCGCGTTCCTATATGAGTCAAGTGGTTTATGCTACGTGTAACTAAGTATTCAACAAAACGGCACCTTTCTTGTATTCATCTAGTAATCGTACTACACTATAATCTGAGGTCAACTGAATTTTTCCAAGGTCAAATTTTGAAAAGTTCTGCACAGCGATGTGTTTCGAAATATTCCTCTCAGCACAGCGAAATCTATGATCTACTACTGCATCTCCGGTCGATGTACAATTTGTCAGTTGACATGCGCCTGTTCCGTGCAACTCGGGTAAAATATTAGGACATGTCCTACCTCTTCATTTCGTACGAGATATACCTTGCACGAGAAATTCTCGCGTGAAATTTGGTGGATTCCCACGAATAAATAACATAAGATTTTGATTACTACCTCCCTCATTAACATTATTTATTATAAGAAGAATAGTTGATACAGGAACAGGTGCAAGATCAATCAGTGGCAATAACATAGCCACCCCTGTATTTTATAGTTAGTAAACATATTATTAAATAGATTTTGATAATGGCTTCTTGTATTTTTGCCTATGTTTTTCCCCCCTTCAATTTATGGCAGTTTCTGGCATGTCCCAAGGATAACCTCACGAAACCCGTACTCATAAAATAGAGGGAAGTTAACACTATTGCTATTCGCACAGCATCAAGTATAGCTACGTACTGATAAAGAGTACGGTACCAAAGGAGAAATGAGTGCTCCAGAGAAAGCTTCTCTTTGACACGAGTCACGTGTGCAGGCTAACGTACTAGAAACATACACTGAGCATAGCCTAATTTAAGTTTTTAATGAATTTCGCACGAGTTTCGCATGAATCTTGCACCGGTATAGGGTGCTGAATCTACACTACCCGGCCAGCTGTCTGAAGATACCAACAGCAAGAAAAGTATAATCTACGCGGTGCTTACTGAAAAAACTTCACCGTTTCCACCCCACTCCAGTGTTGACGAAANTTTTTTTTTTTTTTTTTTTTTACGCTTCTTGTAGGTCTGGGAGTTTAACTCCGATGGCAACTCCAGAGCGCAACTTATTTCTTAATAAACCGAAGGCGGTTTTGTCGCAACCGGGCCAGAAACAAAACACGTGACTTATCTACTGAAGCAGATAATCACGTATCAAATGAAGTCACGTCGCATTATTGGATGAGCAGGGGAGTTGAAGGAGAAAAAGGGAGTATGGTTTAGGGGGGGGGGGNCCCAGAACCTCGCGCCGCCGGTCAGAGAACGGGTGCGCCCACGTCGAAGGAACTCACGTTCCCAGAACCTCGCGCCGCCGGTCAGAGAACGGGTGCGCCCACGTCGAAGGAACTCACGTTCCCAGAACCTCGCGCCGCCGGTCAGAGAACGGGTGCGCCCACGTCGAAGGAACTCACGTTCCCAGAACCTCGCGCCGCCGGTCAGAGAACGGGTGCGCCCACGTCGAAGGAACTCACGTTCCCAGAACCTCGCGCCGCCGGTCAGAGAACGGGTGCGCCCACGTCGAAGGAACTCACGTTCCCAGAACCTCGCGCCGCCGGTCAGAGAACGGGTGCGCCCACGTCGAAGGAACTCACGTTCCCAGAACCTCGCGCCGCCGGTCAGAGAACGGGTGCGCCCACGTCGAAGGAACTCACGTTCCCAGAACCTCGCGCCGCCGGTCAGAGAACGGGTGCGCCCACGTCGAAGGAACTCACGTTCCCAGAACCTCGCGCCGCCGGTCAGAGAACGGGTGCGCCCACGTCGAAGGAACTCACGTTCCCAGAACCTCGCGCCGCCGGTCAGAGAACGGGTGCGCCCACGTCGAAGGAACTCACGTTCCCAGAACCTCGCGCCGCCGGTCAGAGAACGGGTGCGCCCACGTCGAAGGAACTCACGTTCCCAGAACCTCGCGCCGCCGGTCAGAGAACGGGTGCGCCCACGTCGAAGGAACTCACGTTCCCAGAACCTCGCGCCGCCGGTCAGAGAACGGGTGCGCCCACGTCGAAGGAACTCACGTTCCCAGAACCTCGCGCCGCCGGTCAGAGAACGGGTGCGCCCACGTCGAAGGAACTCACGTTCCCAGAACCTCGCGCCGCCGGTCAGAGAACGGGTGCGCCCACGTCGAAGGAACTCACGTTCCCAGAACCTCGCGCCGCCGGTCAGAGAACGGGTGCGCCCACGTCGAAGGAACTCACGTTCCCAGAACCTCGCGCCGCCGGTCAGAGAACGGGTGCGCCCACGTCGAAGGAACTCACGTTCCCAGAACCTCGCGCCGCCGGTCAGAGAACGGGTGCGCCCACGTCGAAGGAACTCACGTTCCCAGAACCTCGCGCCGCCGGTCAGAGAACGGGTGCGCCCACGTCGAAGGAACTCACGTTCCCAGAACCTCGCGCCGCCGGTCAGAGAACGGGTGCGCCCACGTCGAAGGAACTCACGTTCCCAGAACCTCGCGCCGCCGGTCAGAGAACGGGTGCGCCCACGTCGAAGGAACTCACGTTCCCAGAACCTCGCGCCGCCGGTCAGAGAACGGGTGCGCCCACGTCGAAGGAACTCACGTTCCCAGAACCTCGCGCCGCCGGTCAGAGAACGGGTGCGCCCACGTCGAAGGAACTCACGTTCCCAGAACCTCGCGCCGCCGGTCAGAGAACGGGTGCGCCCACGTCGAAGGAACTCACGTTCCCAGAACCTCGCGCCGCCGGTCAGAGAACGGGTGCGCCCACGTCGAAGGAACTCACGTTCCCAGAACCTCGCGCCGCCGGTCAGAGAACGGGTGCGCCCACGTCGAAGGAACTCACGTTCCCAGAACCTCGCGCCGCCGGTCAGAGAACGGGTGCGCCCACGTCGAAGGAACTCACGTTCCCAGAACCTCGCGCCGCCGGTCAGAGAACGGGTGCGCCCACGTCGAAGGAACTCACGTTCCCAGAACCTCGCGCCGCCGGTCAGAGAACGGGTGCGCCCACGTCGAAGGAACTCACGTTCCCAGAACCTCGCGCCGCCGGTCAGAGAACGGGTGCGCCCACGTCGAAGGAACTCACGTTCCCAGAACCTCGCGCCGCCGGTCAGAGAACGGGGTGCGCCCACGTCGAAGGAACTGTCGCACTATTTCGTATCTGTGTACTTCTCTACTCTGTGCTCGCGCATTGCAGCAAGTTCACCTTCCGACTTAAGGCGAATGACATTATAGCGTTCAACCAACAAAATTATAGGGTCACCACTTATAAAGTCCTGTAAGTACACGCAGCACGACAGTTCAGACCGTTGTGGATAGAAGCGATGAGGCACTAGGCGCGCGTGTCAGTGTCACCCTTATTGCTCTCTGGTTNCAGTTCAGACCGTTGTGGATAGAAGCGATGAGGCACTAGGCGCGCGTGTCAGTGTCACCCTTATTGCTCTCTGGTTCTGTGCTTTAAACGCGCAAAACTAAGCAGGTAGGTGCGCCCTTTAAAAAGGCTTGCTTACTTCTCATTGCCTAGGGACACTCCTTGGTAAAATCAATAAGCGCATCTCTCAGTGTAGTATGTTTCGTACTTTAGAATATCATATCTGTATTTGTTTTTATTCGTACTCTGGTGGCATAACTTAATTCTCAGGATGAATCGAGGTCTGCAAATTAATGATTACTTTACTTGCTTCATGCCTGTTGTGACCAGCGAGGAAACTGACAACAGGACTTAAACGATGCACTATAATTTTTTTTTCTATTTTCATAAACAATTGACCTTGTGATGTTTGTAACCTATTTCACGTGGAATGGGGAGATTTTGACTTGAGATCCGACGAGGGTAAAGTGAGGTGAGAACGGAGCAGCTCCGGAATGTAAGAGCGGGGGAAACGGGAGATCCCAGAGAGAACCAGCCGAACAGCGACATCGTCCGACACGATTCCGGCATGCGGAAATCCGGGAGCGACCCCCCCGGGAACCGAACACGGGTCGCATAGGTGGGAGGCGAGTAGTATGACCACTACACCACCGCGGTCCCACCTATTTCAAGTAACTTTTCTTTTATCGCCAAAGCATAAAACTAGCACACAGTAAAAGATTTATGTACGTTTTACAAAAAATTCTCAGGGATTTTTTTGTATCACTGCAAGAAAATTACTGCATCTTTACAACACATTTTTTTTTTNTTTACAAAAAATTCTCAGGGATTTTTTTGTATCACTGCAAGAAAATTACTGCATCTTTACAACACATTTTTTTTTTACGAAAAATACAAAATCTTCTTTATATTTCCACGTTTATAATAAATTTGAAGTCTCTAGTACTTATGNTTTACAAAAAATTCTCAGGGATTTTTTTGTATCACTGCAAGAAAATTACTGCATCTTTACAACACATTTTTTTTTACGAAAAATACAAAATCTTCTTTATATTTCCACGTTTATAATAAATTTGAAGTCTCTAGTACTTATGNTTTTTTTTTACGAAAAATACAAAATCTTCTTTATATTTCCACGTTTATAATAAATTTGAAGTCTCTAGTACTTATGTATTAAAACTCAAATAGTCTTACACATCCCGTAGTAACCTGTTGTAAATTTTGTTCTTGTTTAATTGCAGTGTTATAAAAATAATCTCAGCAGCAAGTTTCAAAAATAATTATTTATGAAAAAATAAATAATTTTTACAGTGCGCTGTTGTACACCTGTTGCCAGTTTCCTTGTTAGTCACAACACGCATGCCAGAAACTAATATTAGAATAATTAATTAGGAGACCCCGACTTATACCGAGAATTAAGTTGTCACCAGCTCACGGGGGAAAAAAATATTGATATGATATTCTAAGGCATGAAACAGACCTAGACTGTGAGGTGTGCATACTGAGTTCATCAAGGAGTGTCCCTAGAAATTAGAAGTAATTAAGCTTCCTAGTTTTGCGCGTTTGAGGCACAGAGGCAAGAGAGCAATAAGGGCGACAGTGACACGCGCTCCTAGTGCCCCATCGCCCCTATCCACAACGGTCTGAACTGTCGTGCTGCGTTTACTTCCAGGGCATTATAAGAGGTGACACTACAACTGTATTGGCTGAACGTCTGCACGGAAGCTCAGTGCAGGTCCCTATAACAGTTTGGCATGTTTCCGACGGCTATATTATTTAAAACAGCTGTGTGAAGAAGCTGTTTAATACTACCGTAAGATTCGACAACTTTGGGCCAGCGACCCAACAATGGGCCACAGCTGCTTTCAGAACGAGAGAGCTATCTAGCTACCTAGCGTTTAAATAACATATTGATTTTCAATTGACATTTTTACTTATTTGACAAAAAACATGAAAAACACATATTAAACATTGAGGGAAAATGTAAAAAACAAAAATGTATACAGTTTTGACTCGTGAATAATTGTAGCGTGGCAACATTGGGCCAGGGCACGTTTGACACGTATTTTAATGGGACAAGAAGACGTGTCCCATAGTTGACTTACTTGTGTATACAACAATGGGCCACACAAAAACAATCCACCCTCCCTTACCTTGCTTCCTGGATTTGTTTTGGCAACAGGATTACATTTTTGAGATGTGTAGTTATGCTGGATAAAGTTCCCAACCCTTTATCTTAATAATAAAGGGTGATTATGCTTGCAAATATCAAAAAGTGGCACAAAGTTGTCGAGTTCTACGGTACGTCGGAGGGCTTGGGAATAGTAGCGCTTATTTCTGAAGTGCGTGATGTCTCTTTAGAGCGTAATTCGTCCCTCGTCACAAGTATTTATTTTTTTCGCATATTGCTATGATGGGAACGCGTTAAGTGGTTTCATCAAAAAAAATTGCGGATTTCATGCATTGTGCAATGCAATTCAAGCGACAGGCTGTTTCCTGGTTTGAGAGTAGCGAGAATTTGTTATGGAGAAACGCATGTTAACAAAATTCGGTTTTTTGAAGCCAATTGCGAAGATAAAAACTTGAAAGAAAAACCTAAGTGTGGGAATTGATACTCTCGTGTTCTGTATCGACGCAAATATAACAATGTGTTTTTCAGTATTTTTTTATTTAATTATTAAGTTTTCAGATCTTTCCAGGAAACCTACTAAACATTAATGTTTAAGAAGGCTTCAATAGAAATATTGGCCGTATTTTTAAGCTCAAAAAAGTCGCTGGTGGTATATATATTATAATGTAGTGTGTAATGTAACATCAAAATTTTAATAGATAGTGTACGCGAGTATTCCTTGCCCAGCTTACACTGCAGAAACATATGAGAAGAAGTACAACCCAACAAATATGTGACCACCAATAAAGCTTATCAAATTTAATTTATGTAGTACCACCACGCAGATACTTAATAAAACCTGTCACCATCTGCAAGATAACATGCTAAACAGAGAAACACAACACATCACTACAGACGAACTACGGTTTGACCATATTATGATGAGCTGGCAGATTATAAATTAAAAAAGAACTGGGCATTAAANAAGTTGTCACCAGCTCACGGGGGAAAAAAATATTGATATGATATTCTAAGGCATGAAACAGACCTAGACTGTGAGATGCGCATACTGAGTTCATCAAGGAGTGTCCCTAGAAATTAGAAGTAATTAAGCTTCCTAGTTTTGCGCGTTTGAGGCACAGAGGCAAGAGAACAATAAGGGCGACACTGACACGGGCGCCTAGTGCCCCATCACCCCTATCCACAACGATCTGAACTGTCGTGCTGCGTGTACTTACAGGACTTTATAAGAGGTGACACTACAACTTTATTGGCTGAACGTCTGCACGGAAGCTCAGCGCAGGTCCCTATAACAGTTTGGCATGTTTCCGACGGCTATATGATTTAAAACAGCTGTGTGAAGAAGCTGTTTAATACTACCGTAAGATTCGACAACTTTGGGCCAGCGACCCAACAATNATTTAAAACAGCTGTGTGAAGAAGCTGTTTAATACTACCGTAAGATTCGACAACTTTGGGCCAGCGACCCAACAATGGGCCACAGCTGCTTTCAGAATGAGAGAGCTATCTAGCTGCCNCCAACAATGGGCCACAGCTGCTTTCAGAATGAGAGAGCTATCTAGCTGCCTAGCGTTTAAATAACATATTGATTTTCAATTGACATTTTTACTTATTTGACAAAAAACATGAAAAACACATATTAAACATTGAAGAAAAATGTAAAAAACAAAAATGTATACAGTTTTGACTCGTGAATAATCATAGCGTGACAACATTGGGCCAGGGCACGTTTGACACGTATTTTAATGGGACAAGAAGACGTTGCCCATAGTTGACTTACTTGTGTATACAACAATGGGCAACACAAAAACAATTCCCCCTCCCTTCCCCTGCTACCTGGTTTTGTTTTGGCCACAGGATTACAGTTTTGAGATGTGTAGTTATGCTGGATAAAATTCCCAGCCCGTTATGTTATTTAAAAAGGGTGATTATCCTTGCAAATATCAAAAAGTGGCACAAATTTGTCAAGTTTTACGGTACGTCGGAGGGCTTGGGAATTGTAGCGCTTATTTCTGAAGTGCGTGATGTCTCTTTAGAGCGTAATTCGTCCCTCGTCACAAGTATTAATTTTTTTCGCATATTGCTATGATGGGAACGCGTTAAGTGGTTTCATTAAAAAAAATTGCGGATTTCATGCATTATGCAATGCAATTCAAGCGACAGGCTGTTTCCTGGTTTGAGAGTAGCGAGAATTTGTTATGGAGAAATGCATGTTAACAAAATTCGATTTTTTGAAGCCCATTCCGAAGATAAAAACTTGAAAGAAAAACCTAAGTGTGGGAATTGATACTCTCGTGTTCTGTATCGACGCAAATATAACAATGTGTTTTTCAGTATTTTTTTATTTAATTATTAAGTTTTCAGATCTTTCCAGGAAACCTACTAAACATTAATGTTTAAGAAGGCTTCAATAGAAATATTGGCCGTATTTTTAAGCTCAAAAAAGTCGCTGGTGGTATATATATTATAATGTAGTGTGTAATGTAACATCAAAATTTTAATAGATAGTGTACGTGAGTATTCCTTGCCCAGCTTACACTGCAGAAACATATGAGAAGAAGTACAACCCAACAAATATGTAACCACCAATAAAACTTATCAAATTTAATTTATGTAGTACCACCACGCAGATACTTAATAAAACCTGTCACCATCTGCAAGATAACATGCTAAACAGAGAAACACAACACATTACTACAGACGAACTACGGTTTGACCATATTATGATGAGCTGGCAGATTATAAATTAAAAAAGAACTGGGCATTAAANACTACAGACGAACTACGGTTTGACCATATTATGATGAGCTGGCAGATTATAAATTAAAAAAGAACTGGGCATTAAAAATTATACTTTCAATAACCAAAGTACTTGAATATGATTAAAATTACCAAATCACAACTCTCATATTATATATATTGCGGCCGACACTAGCTTGCATGGTTTAGGTGCACGTCATACAAGTTAGCTACTTCTTTATTTTATTCGCTATGTGCGGGTAGGTAAAACAACACGGTTAACGGGCAGGTTTAGTTCGTCGTCCTCNTACTTCTTTATTTTATTCGCTATGTGCGGGTAGGTAAAACAACACGGTTAACGGGCAGGTTTAGTTCGTCGTCCTCCTTGTATAAGCAGATAACTTTTATTATGTACATTCTTTAACACACGTCGAAACAAAATAATCTGATGGCACACTTTCGCTTACGTTTATTAGTCGATCAGCCGTATTCTTTAATCACACCGGGTTGTCCTATAAAATTTCCAGTCTCGATCTTCGGTGAATAATTCTCGTAGACGTGCTCGTGCGGCAACGAAAAAACGTACATGGCGTGGAACAATCAATTTATTCGNTCGGTGAATAATTCTCGTAGACGTGCTCGTGCGGCAACGAAAAAACGTACATGGCGTGGAACAATCAATTTATTCGGGCGGCTTTCAGCTTCGCCTATTACAACAATATCGCCAACGTATTATTTATTTATCATAATTCTTCGCCCCTAATTAAATTGATTAAAATAGCTGCGGTATAGACAGCTGTTTACCGTAGGTCAAAACAAACTTCCAAATACTTTCTCCTCGGCATGTTTACATTAAACTGATAAGTAACATTTTGTAACTAAACTGGCGTAGGTGGCGGTATGTATACTTTGAGGGCACTGATATCGTACCTCTCCATGAATGTGCCTGTTTCCGGACAAATAAGTTCATATCAGTTACCCTGAAAAATATGTGCTACTCGCAGTGGACCGAAGTAAAGCGGCATTAGCTTTTTAGCGATATGTTTTCACGCTTTACTAATGTGGTGTGCCCTGATAAGTACTAGCTGTCCGATTTCCAACGTATTATATTACGATGTTCAGCGGCTAGAATTGGCTTCTTCTTTGCAAAGTTCGAAATATCCTCTTTCAACTCAGCCTCGTTGACATCTGATCCTTTAGAAGTCTCCGGTGGTATTGGCAGTTCGCGGGGATCAANTCCTCTTTCAACTCAGCCTCGTTGACATCTGATCCTTTAGAAGTCTCCGGTGGTATTGGCAGTTCGCGGGGATCAAATATATCTGACCGCTGACATGTTAACACCTCCAAAGGGGTAAGGGTTGTTGACTCATGCACCGTGTTGTTCACTGCGTATTCAATTACAGGTGGTTTGTCTCGCCAGTTCTGATGCGCGTCGTGGCACGGGGCTCTTGGCAATTCCCCAGCGTTTTCATTCTGCGCTTGACGNTGTCTCGCCAGTTCTGATGCGCGTCGTGGCACGGGGCTCTTGGCAATTCCCCAGCGTTTTCATTCTGCGCTTGACGGGTTTTCCCTGTGGATGTCTCACGGAAGCGGTGGTGGGAAAAACATGCAATTTCCTCGTGCCTTCTTGCCATAACTTTCCAGCGAGTTGTGCGCCCTTATCAGACAACGCGCACCTAGGCTGGCCCACTTCTTCAATGAACGATTTTAGCTTGTTAAGGACGGTTCATGCATTCGATTGTACAGTGGCATAGAGCTTCGTAAACTTAGAGAAAATATCCATCGTTAACGAATACGTATGCCACTCTTGCGCGTGATGGTGGTAATGGTCCAAACAAATCNCTTAGAGAAAATATCCATCGTTAACGAATACGTATGCCACTCTTGCGCGTGATGGTGGTAATGGTCCAAACAAATCAACAGATACCAAGTCCAACGGCCTCGCAGGTATAATGGGCTGTAAGCCCACCAATCAGGTTCTCTTGAGCGTGTTTACACCGCTGGCACAGGTCACAGGTTCTTGCCATGCTCGTTACCAATTGCTGCATTTTCTTAAAATAAAATTGCTTTCGAAGAGCTTCATAGGTTTTTCGTATACCGACTTGTCCTAACATTTCGTGCGTGTCAGGCACCAGCTTTAACTGTAGTTTTTCCCGGTATTACAGGCTTCCATTCACGCTTAAAATATGTTCTGTTTCTCCCATGATAGAAGCGTACTCCGGCTTCAGTTGCACAATACACTGTATGAAGTTTGTGTTTGGCTGAAAACTGCGACGATTTCAGAAATACCGTACTGCAAAATGTGTCGTCTCGTTGATCTTGCGGTACGGTCTTGAAATTTAATTGCCAATTTACCGCTGCAGTGAGCGGTTTCTTGATAGGCGCGACCCGATATTAATTTGGCTTTCTGTCAATTCGAGCTGGTTCTTCGTCCGGGATATGGCTGAAAACGTCTGCGGCTAGATTGTTTGCCCCTTTTATGTGACGGTACTCAGATCGAATTCCTGTATTAGGAGAGCCCATCTTGTTAGTCGGCTACTGAAAATTTTCCCAGTTTTTAAACTTAACAGTGCCTGACGGTCTGTTTGCAAGATTACCTCCTCGCCTACTAACAAATTGCGGTACTTTTGTAAACTCCAGACTATACCTAGCATTTCCTTTTCAGTAACAGTATAGTTCCTTTCAGCCTTACTTAATGTTCTGCTCGCCATCGCCACGGTCTTTTCCACTCCGTTTCCATCAATCTGGGCCAATCTTGCACCCAGAGCGTGGGCTGAAGCATCTGTGTATAAGTGATACTCTATTCCTTGCCTCGGATGGTGAATTAAATGCTCATTAAGAAACAGTTTCTTGGCCCCTTCAAGTGCCTCTTGTCGGGCTTCTGTCAATTTCCACTTGACGTCTTTCCGTAGCAATTCGAAAAGGGATAGGGCGGCACTGGCGACTTGATTCGAATAATTCCCGTGGAATCCAACAACCCCAAGGAAAGCTATCAGTTGTTTTATACTACGTGGGACCGGAAAATGGGCAATTCCAATCCATTTATCAGGCGCAGTTTTGATGCCGTCTGGAGCAAGTACGTGACCTAAAAACGGGACTTCCTCCATGCAAAACAATGATTTTCTGATTTTCACGGTCATACCTGCGTCTGCTAATTTATGCGAAACAATACTCAAATATTCCAAATGTTCTTCGAACGTGGTCGAAACGACGAGTCATGCATTGTGTAAACTGTGAGACAGCATTGCACAACCCGAAATGTAGAACTTGAAAATTGTATTGCTGATTTATAAATACAACCCCTGTGTACCGCATATAACTTTCATCCATAGGTATCTGCCAATATCCATGCGTTAAGTCAATAGTACTCATCTGCTTCATCCCATCATATAGTCTTAATAGCTCATCTATAGGTCTAGGGCTTTCCCTCGACTTGACCGCAATTGCATTAATACGTCTTGCATCCAAACATTGCCTTGCCGATCCATCTTTCTTACGTACGCACACCATCGGGTTAGCATACGGGCTTGATGAGTGCTTAATAAACTTCCAAGCTAACATCTGCTTTAGGTAAGCTTCGGTTTCCTGCATATGTTTAGCTGGTACTGGATATGACATGCAGTGAAATGGTTCACCAGGTATGACCTCTATAATAGCTCAGAAAAGCTTGTTTCTCCCTGGCTTCTGCGAAAACGTAGACTGGTGCGCAAACAAAAGCCGATGCAGCCGTAGCTTCCTGGCTACTACTGATGGTTTCAATACTGTCTACAACCTGATAAATATCTTCCGGCGCTGTTATTTCGCTCGTACTTGCAATATGGCGATTTATCTGAAAACATTCCTTTCTCAATAGGCATACAAAACTGTCAGAAAACCGCCAACTCTCTGGTGACGTCACAGCACTACTGCTATGCTCGCTTGCACTAACCATTCAGCCTCAGAAATCCAGTTCAATTTTATAACGAGTCAGGAATTCGGCACCTAGAATTAGAGTTTTATTTAGTCCCTTTATTAGAAACGTTATTTCTGGTTTCGAGCTTCCTAAACCTTCAATATTTAATTGAACCTGCTGATTAACTAGCGGACTCGTTTTTTATGTTGCGCCTATAATTCTCAAACGTGGTGCCAGTATACCGGGTAATGTGTATCCAGTAGCCAAAATACTGCGGTTCAGTTCTTCAGAAATGCGGCTGATTTCAGCGCCGCTGTCTAGTAAACTTGGTACTTGTAACGCACACATATTCAAAATTAATTCGGGGCATAAGGTTTCCTGTGAATTCACTATCTCATCGACTGGCTCGTTTGGCAGAAATTCCCTGTCGGTCTGTTCTAGTGATACTGTCTGCACTATCATTTCCGTTAATGATTCTTACTCTTCGTTACTATCATCTACACTGGCAATCTGGTGCTCATTGGACCCCTATGGATTAGCTTTCGTGTCTACGGGCAGTGACCGGGACCCGTTTTCCCTGACTTCTAACATTTTAACTTCCGGTCTCGACTGTTGCCGGAATTATTTCCGTCGCCATTTCTACCTTGATTATTCGACTGAGGTGCTGGAATTAATGGAGGAATTCGCGGAATAGTCTTCCTCTGCGTTTTCACAATAATCTCTGCCACGCCGGTGAGGTAACCGTGGCGGATGTAGTTCAGCATTCTCTTCGCGATTATCACTGCCATTCTGCGCTGTGTTACTTCTCCTAGGAGAACGATCTCTCTTTCCGTCAGGCTAGTGGGTAGGAGATTCAGCTGATTTGCGGCTATACCCATTCTGTTCGTCGACGCTACGCCGCGGAGGGGGTGGAGAATCAGTTTGTCTTCTATCCCTGTTTCTATGCTCGTCTCTATAGTCCTCCCCACCGTCGTACTGTCTGCGGGCTCCTCTGTTTCGACCTCCTCTCTTATACGAACCACTGTAGAAATACTTCCGTCCGCGATACACATGCGGGAAATTCCCCTTCGAGTTTGGCCCACAACAATAAAAAGTCTCAGTCCGGAACGTGTTCACTCTTGGGTTACGGTCATACCTGGGAGGTTATCTGAACTCTCTGTTTGCGTTTCCCTGGTACAAAGGAGGTGGGAGTTCGGTGTTGGTTTGAGGCTCCGCCTCGAGATTGCCTTGTTGGCGTTGCATTCTTCCAATGTTATCGAATGCCAACAGATCGTCCCTGAAAGTCGCCGGGCTCGCGTCATGTCGGCCTTTCCAGCGGGCTCGGTAACGGAACGGTAATTGTTTAAGAATCATTGCAATGAGTTCTTCGTGAGGTACGGGTGGTTCGAGACAGCGGGAACGCTCGTACATTTCCGACAGATGTACCTCGAGATGTTTGACCTTCCCTGGCACACACCTCTCTGCGTGCTACTGAGCTCGTAAATTACCTCGCACCATTTTGTTCCAAAAGTGGGCTAGAAATTTTTTTTTGAATTCCACTTATGAGTGGGTATCTGGTCGGTTTGCTTCCCACCAAAAGTACGCTGTTCGCAATCTACCACTTTGATGGAGTACTGCACCTTTATAAACTCTAACTCGCTCCTAGTATTGGCCATTTCCTCTCTTAATTGAGCAGACGTGTTTTCTAACCTGGTATTTATACAGACTGTACATGGGTGATTTGGACAGTGACATTTATGTTTAGTTGAGTGACTTGGGCACTAAATTGAGCCTGCATGGTCTTCTGTTGTTCTGTTAGGGTGTTCTGGAGCCTTTCACCCTGTTATGCCGTACGTTGCTCTAGAGTTTCTGCCTGTTTCCTAGCTTCTTTAGTCTGTTCTCTCTGACTGTTACTCTAGCCTTTCTGCCTGATCTCTCGACCGTTGCTCTAACCTTACTA
Organism: Clitarchus hookeri; assembly: GCA_002778355.1. Classification (NCBI taxonomy): domain Eukaryota; kingdom Metazoa; phylum Arthropoda; class Insecta; order Phasmatodea; family Phasmatidae; genus Clitarchus; species Clitarchus hookeri. Next base: position 240,552 of record NQII01004252.1, read on the forward strand.
CCTGTTCCCTAGTCTCGTTAACCTGTTCTCTTAACTGTTACTCTAGCCTTTCTGCTTGTTCTCTAGTATTTCGACTGTCGCTCGATAAGAGCGGCAATTTACTGCAACATGGTCAGCTGGCTACTCTCAGAGTTGTCGCCTGATGTGCTTGGCTGTACATTTCGTTGTTCCGCCTGTGCTATCGTAACTGATGTGTTGTCCACGTGTGTAGCTTCAGCTGTTTCAGCTGTTACGTTTTGTGTAAGGTCGTTCAACTCTGCCATGGTGTCAGTAGTAGTGTATTCAAACTATCTGTGATTTATTGGTGCCGTGCTTCTTAGATAGTAGGGTGTTCTAGACTCTCGACTCATACATTCGCAGTGCAGCAACCAGTTTGCACTGCTCGGCCCCGCGTTTTACAGCCAGAAATTTTGTNCCTTACTACCTGTTCCCTAGTCTCGTTAACCTGTTCTCTTAACTGTTACTCTAGCCTTTCTGCTTGTTCTCTAGTATTTCGACTGTCGCTCGATAAGAGCGGCAATTTACTGCAACATGGTCAGCTGGCTACTCTCAGAGTTGTCGCCTGATGTGCTCGGCTGTACATTTCGTTGTTCCGCCTGTGCTATCGTAACTGATGTGTTGTCCACGTGTGTAGCTTCAGCTGTTTCAGATGTTACGTTTTGTGTAAGGTCGTTCAACTATGCCATGGTGTCAGTAGTAATGTATTCAAACTATCTGTGATTTATTGGTGTCGTGCTTCTTAAATAGTAGGGTGTTCTAGCCNTAGTAGTGTATTCAAACTATCTGTGATTTATTGGTGCCGTGCTTCTTAGATAGTAGGGTGTTCTAGACTCTCGACTCATACATTCGCAGTGCAGCAACCAGTTTGCACTGCTCGGCCCCGCGTTTTACAGCCAGAAATTTTGTAATGTAGTGTGTAATGTAACATCAAAATTTTAATAGGTAGTGTACGTGAGTATTACTTGCCCGGCTTACACCACAGAAACATATGAGAAGAAGTACAACCCAACAGATATGTGACCACCAATAAAACTTACCAAATTTAATTTATGTAGTACCACCAGGCAGATACTTACTAAAACCTGTCACCATCTACAAGATGGGTATTCGTAGTAAAAAAATCTGTGCAAACTCAATTTAAAAAAAATTTATTTTGCAGCAGGATAAAATGTTAATTAACAAGAGCTACGCGCTGTTTAAACTGGTTCAGACTTANAAAAAAAATTTATTTTGCAGCAGGATAAAATGTTAATTAACAAGAGCTACGCGCTGTTTAAACTGGTTCAGACTTATCTGAGAATTAAAATGTTGTTCGCCGTAGACAGTAGCTAGCCGAAGAAGTCACGTTATAATTTCATTGTAGACATCCCCGCAGCTGTAGTAGATCCTCTTCTACGTCGAGCTCTTCCCTAAATATTAAGCTCACGAGCTTATGTGAGTGTAAATACAGTCCTTGCACATTCACTTTATAAGATCGCGGAAGGCGAAACATAACTAATACATAACACGACTGTTCGAACTAAGGTCTCTTCTTTGCTTTAAAATATTATCACGTCTTTCGTACCATCGTACTTGCCTGGTTTTATAGCTATTCGGACTCGTGTAGTATTAATCAATTAATGCAAATTCCTAGCTGTGTGATCACCTCAGATCCCCACAGCCCTAGCGAAGAATGCAATATGGCTTAAAACTTCCTAAAAACTATTTAAAACGTTCGCAGAGAAAATATAAATTTTCAACAATCTTATTTTAAAATAAACTAATCCTCTCATATGCTAGCTAGTACACCCTCACATTGTTACAACATAAAATATTTGCAGATAACAAAATGTTGAGAACTTTCTATCTCAAGGAAAAACTAAATTCTTTACCAGTTATGATTTTAACCAAATATCTTTATATGAATTGTAAACAAACAAGACTGACAGTTTAGCTGGCTGATAAAATTCTAACCTACAGGAAAAACAATGTCAAAAAATAAATAATTCGTACGGCATTTAATTATGGTTTGTAGGTTAGTTAAACAAATTTATACTCTAAAATTTAATACGTCTGTTATCTCAAGCCTAGATAATTNATTATGGTTTGTAGGTTAGTTAAACAAATTTATACTCTAAAATTTAATACGTCTGTTATCTCAAGCCTAGATAATTAAAATAATTAAAATAGCAATTAAAATTCAATATGTTACAATACCTATCTTTAACGGGAACGCCAAAACACCGAATTNAAAATAATTAAAATAGCAATTAAAATTCAATATGTTACAATACCTATCTTTAACGGGAACGCCAAAACACCGAATTATATTAACGTGTATTTCCCTACACCAAATTATCACTTCTTTCAAACCAGGCAACAGCCATGATACATTTTTCTTACTGTAGTATTACACTTAGTTCTAGGAAGCTTTCGCTGTCCAGAGGTTACATTACTCAGTTAACTTAACGCCGAATGTATATTCGCCTTTCCCGGGGAACGAACGCGGTGCCTTGCGCCGTCGAAGATAAGGCCGCTGCTCACGAAAGTGATAGTCACGAAATTTCTTTTGTCACTTTAGCACCGTTGGGAAGTCGGTGTCACGGTTCGCTTGCGCTTTACCAATCTCATTTCCCGCCACTACACCCCNGCCACTACACCCCCCTCCCCCACCACCCTAGGTTATTTTCCGCTCGAGAGAACAACTTCATCTCTTTCAATTCCCCTGGTCCCGATGGGAAATGCTGTTTGTGTTGTGATCACGAGGCTCGCGCTTTAACTACATTGTAGGCTAAATGTTACGGGCTATGTGCCTCGCTGACTGCGAGCGTGCAGAAACTACAGCCTGTCCACGTCAACTCAGCACTTCACAAAGCACTGCTTAAGGCACAGTACCTGCCACTTAAAAATGCGTTGCAATGTGGTTTAAATACGCGTTTTGTTTTTACCAAACCATTAAACATGCCCCCTTGATACCAATGCACATAAAGAAAACACACTTCAGGCGAGGTAAGTACATTATACACTGAAGAGCCAAAAAAAACTGGTATAGGCGTGCGTATGCAAACAACAGAGGTATGGAACCAATCAGAGTAACGCAATGCTGTCGGCAGCGCCTATATAAGACAACAAGCGTCTGGTCAAGTTGCTATATCGGTTACTGCTGCTACAATGGCAGGTTATCAAGATTTAAGTGAGTCTGAACGTGGTGTTATAGTCGGCGCACGNGTTTTTACCAAACCATTAAACATGCCCCCTTGATACCAATGCACATAAAGAAAACACACTTCAGGCGAGGTAAGTGTAATACTCTCAAAACATCATGTACATTATACACTGAAGAGCCATAAAAAACTGGTATAGGCGTGCGTATGCAAACAACAGAGGTATGGAACCAATCAGAGTAACGCAATGCTGTCGGCAGCGCCTATATAAGACAACAAGCGTCTGGTCAAGTTGCTAGATCGGTTACTGCTGCTACAATGGCAGGTTTAGTTCTAAATTCACTCAGACTTGCACCACAATATCTCGGCGCACGAGAGATGGGACACAGCATCTCCGAGGTAGTGAAAAAATTTGGATTTTCGTGTACGAACATTTCACGAGTATACCGTGAATATCGGGAATCCGGTAAAACATCAAATCTTCGACATGGCTGCGGCCGGAAAAAGATCGTGAACGAACGGAACAAACGACGACTGACGAGAATCATTGAGCGTGACAGACGTGCAACCCTTTCTCAAATTGGCGCACATTTCAATGCCTCCTGCATACCTTCAGACATTAGTCGAGTCCATGCCACGTCGTCTTGCGGCACTTCTGCGTGCTCGCGGGAGCCCTACACGATATTAGGCAGGTGTGCCAGTTTTTTTTTTTTTGGCTCATCATTGTAAATGCTATTCCTGAGCACTGCAACATGGTTAAAAACGGCCTTTTCACTCTNTTTTTTTTTTTTGGCTCATCATTGTAAATGCTATTCCTGAGCACTGCAACATGGTTAAAAACGGCCTTTTCACTCTGCTGTATCTCATAATATACTGTTTGGAAACACGGGAAACTATTATAGGGACCTGCGTTGAACCTTCCTACATACTTTCCATCAATCAAATGATAGGGTCGCACGCATTAAGTCCCGTAGGCACACACAGTGCGACGAGAACACTGCACGCCAGTTCAGAGCCTTGCGCTTAGCGGCGATGACGCACTTGATACGCATGGTAAGAGTCGTCCTTATCGCTCCCGCGTTTCTGGGCCTTGAACGCGAAACAAAGCTCCAGGTAGGCGGGAGCCTTAAGATATGATTGTATGCACTTTGTGTGTTCTTCCCTCGTACGTAAAATTAACATTGCCATAGGCCTTGTCACTTTATTCACGTGCCGGCCAAGTGAAACCGTGACATAATAAGAATTGTAAATATTCTACAAATTGTCTTCTTCTTTCACTTACATGCAGTAGAGTAATAATAATTTCAGTATTCAGAAACGTATACCTAACTCTGTTAATTCAACGTCGAGACATGTAACTATTTTTCCCCCGTCCGTTAAAATATATGCATGTAGGGGCAGTGATATTTTTCGCAGGTTCAGATCAAAAGTGCTAAACTTAACAGTGGACAGCCTACCTGGTGGAGCGCCGTTGTTCTGCTTCCCTTTCTGCAGATTGCGCTTTGCGCAAAAGAAAACATTTTCCGTATCTTGCACGGCTGTCACTTGGTCCCTACGACTGTCGCATTAGCGTATCACTGTATGTCTTTGAAAATAGAAATCGACCCAAACAAGAATCACACAGTTTGTTGGCCAGTGCCTCAGTAGCAAAGGTGGGCGAAAACTGTTATAGACTACTGACCATCAGTGTGAAAAAAAAAAGGCGAAACCCTCTACCTTTAAAGGTGTTCGTGGTCTGAATCGTTATCAAGATTCAGAGAATATTTTCATTGTATTTTCGAAGCACGGTATTAATGGTATATTGAAGAAAATATAAAATATATGGGGAAGGGGGGAACAAACAATTTTTATTGCTTTTAAAATCTTAAAAGCAATGTTCATAACTTTTAAATTTTGTGCAAAACTAATTTCGAATATGTATTCAATTACAGATATTGATGTCAGCTACACAGTTCTTTTAAGTCATAACAATGAAATGAAAGACAAAAACCTAAAATTAGGGTTTCACTTGTAGTTATTTGTAATTCGAATTTTATTGTCAAATTTAAACTGAAGCATCGGACGAACCACAAATTGAATTTCCAAGAAACTTCTTTTTTCTATGCATGTTAAATCAAAAACTTTTTTTAGCAGTAGTTACACACGTTACTCGCATGATATTTCGAATTAATTTATCAGACGATATAAATTTGATNAACTTTTTTTAGCAGTAGTTACACACGTTACTCGCATGATATTTCGAATTAATTTATCAGACGATATAAATTTGACCATTTCCATGATTATATTTATTTTGTTTTTAAAAATTGGGATACCTTTACATATTTTTTAATTAATCTATATAATATATAACCCATAATAATAATGATTTTGGACATACCGTAAGATTCGACAACTTTGGGCCAGCGACCCACAATGGGACACAGCTGCTTTCAGAACGAGAGAGCTATCTAGCTATCTAGCGTTTAAATAACATATTGATTTTCAATTGACATTTTTACTTATTTGACAAAAAAACATGAAAAACACATATTAAACATTGAGGGAAAATGTAAAAAACAAAAATGTATACAGTTTTGACTCGTGAATAATTGTAGCGTGGCAACATTGGGCCAGGGCACGTTTGACACGTATTTTAATGGGACAAGAAGACGTGTCCCATAGTTGACTTACTTGTGTATACAACAATGGGCCACACAAAAACAATCCACCCTCCCTTACCTTGCTTCCTGGATTTGTTTTGGCAACAGGATTACATTTTTCTCTACACATCAATACGACCTATTTATTCCCAACCCGTTATCTTAATAAAAAAGGGTGATTATGCTTGCAAATATTAAAAAGTGGCACAAAGTTGTCGAGTTTTACGGTATTGAAATCATTAATGACGTTACACAGCAAAAAATACATTACTATACATACTTGTGTTAAAAACTTAACCAATTATGGAAATTACATATAAGTTATCATTTTCGGAGAACATGAAATATAAACGTTCCATAGTTTTTGCATTTAACATTTCCGAACCACAATTTTACTGCCTTCTAACACATTGAAAATTATACATAATCTAACTTTTGGAAATGTTGTATTAAATTTTATTAATAAGTTTCCTCAGCTTGACTGCGTAACCACGCAAAAAATATATTTGCCGTATTTCATTTTCGTTAAATGAAAAGAAATTGTGTATTTCTGATATTGGTTGTTCCTAAAACATTGCAAAATAAATTCCGCAAAAGGCATTACAAAATAATTAAGTTATTAGCATCAATAATTATTTTTGCCATTTATTGGAAACTTTTTTTTTTATTTGTGTGTTCCAAAACAATAAAATTGTGATTTTGACNTTTATTTGTGTGTTCCAAAACAATAAAATTGTGATTTTGACTTGTAGTTATACAAAAACCATGGATTATTTATTTTTTATATACCGTACTTGAAACTACACGGTGAACAGTGTTCGGCACGAATTTGTTTTTTTGTTTGTGTGTGTGTGTGTGTGTGTNAAAAGTCATGGGATACCTCCTAATATCGTGTCGGACCTCCTTTTGCCCGGCGAAGTGCAGCAACTCGACGTGGCATGGACTCAACAAGTCGTTGGAAGTCTCCAGCAGAAATATTGAGCCATGCTGCCTCTATAGACGTCCATAATTGCGAAAGTGTTGCCGGTGCAGGAGTTTGTGCTAGAACTGACTTCCCGATTATGCCCCATAAATGATCGATGGGATTCATGTCGGGCGATCTTGGTGGCCGTATCATTCGCTATTGTCCAGAATGTTCTTCAAACCAATCGCAAACAGTTGTGGCCCGGTGACATGGCGTATTGTCATCCATAAAAATTCCATCGTTGTTTGGGTAAATGATGTCCATGAATGGCTGCAAGTGGTCTCCAAGTAGCTGAACATAACCATTTCCCGTCAATGATCGGTTCAGTTGAACCAGGGGACCCAGTCCATTCCATGTAAAAACAGCCCACACCATTATGGAGCCACCGCCATCTTGCACAGTTCCTTGTTGACAACTTGGGCCNTCCATTCCATGTAAAAACAGCCCACACCATTATGGAGCCACCACCATCTTGCACAGTTCCTTGTTGACAACTTGGGCCCATGAATTCGTGGGGTCTGCGCCACACTCGAATCCTACCATCAGCTCTTACCAACTGAAATCGAGACTCATCTGACCAAGTCACGGTTTTCCAGTCGTCTAGGGTCCAACCGATATGGTCACGAGCCCAGGAGAGGCGCTGCAGGCGATGTCGTGCTGTTAGTAAAGGCACTCGAGTCGGTCTTCTGCTGGCATAGCCCAGTACAGCCAAAGTTCGCCGCACTGTCCTAACGGACACGTCCGTCGTACGTCCCACATTGATTCCTGCGGTTATTTCACGCAGTGTTGCTTGTCTGTTAACACTGACCATTCTGCGCACACGTCGTTGGTCTCGGTCATTAAGTGCAGGCGGTCGGCCACTGCGTTGTCCATGGTGGGAGGTTATGCCTGAAATTAGGTATTCTCGGCACACTCTTGACACTGTGGATCTCGGAATGTTGAATTCCCTTCCCATTTCCGAAATGGAATGTCCCATGCGTGTAGCTCCAACTACCATTCCACGTTCAAAGTCTGTTAATTCCCGTCGTGCGGCCATAATCGCATCAGAAACCTTTCCNTAGCTCCAACTACCATTCCACGTTCAAAGTCTGTTAATTCCCGTCGTGCGGCCATAATCGCATCAGAAACCTTTCCACATGAATCACTTGACTACAAATGAAAGCTCAACCAATGCACTGCCCACTTATACATTTTGTACGCGATACTACTGCCATTTGTATACTTGCATATTGCTATCCCATGACCTTTGTCACCTCAGTGTATATATACACACACACAGAGCAGCTTTGAGGTTCTGTACAGACATAATTTTATCATGCCATAGAAGCTGAATCTTTAGAAGATTGTATATTTAACGTCATTCAAATAATCTCGAAAATATTTGTGATTATCGCGTATGTACTCTTATTATCTGGCATATTTGTATTTATCTTACATGGAGAAACGTCTAAATGCATATATATGGGCGTGTGTGTGGGCGTGTGTGTGTGTGTGTGCGTGCGCACGTGCGCGTGTGTGTGTGGAATGTTTCTTACCCAATGCAGCCACAGTAATGAAGTATCCTGGACTCCAATAAGTGTCTTTTCTGAGAGCTCTAAAGCACATTGGGCGTGAAAATTTGTTAACTTTCAAATTAATGACGTGCCTGACAGTAAACTATCTACCACTGGTAGTGTAACTCTCAGTATTTCAGATAACACACTAATGAAGAAAGGTGCGTATGATCTCCAAATGTTTTTTTGCATTTGAAGTGAATGATACAACAACCTACTATTTCTTTCACGTGTCACTGGAAGGTGAAGCGGAGAGGTCTTGAGGGCCGATGAGGGTGAAGCGANAACAACCTACTATTTCTTTCACGTGTCACTGGAAGGTGAAGCGGAGAGGTCTTGAGGGCCGATGAGGGTGAAGCGAGATGAGTATGGAGCAGCGCTGGAACGCAAGAGTAAAAAGGGGGGGGGGATAAAACACATTCTCGAGAAAACCCGCCGAACAAGGAGCATCGTTTTGCACGAGCCATTGCAAAGGTTTTTCCTGCGATATACGACAAAGTTTGGCAGTGGTGTACGTTCGAAATAATAATTAATTTAATAAAGAAATGATTTTAAGACACATTTCATAAACGCTTTCGTGACTTGGAAGGTACGACACCGAGTCGGTGTCCTTTGGGCGAGGAAAAATGTAAGCAGGGACGACAGAAGTTGCTTTAGGAACACTCCCTCGAAAACCATATGCCCGATAAAGGTGCCAGTAATTGTCGCTTCAACACCGCTTTTACCATAAATCGCTCTGAACGCCACATGTAGACAACTGACTAATTAGCGCCCCCGTACGTCTCCGTTGTTACGAATTCGCACTTCAGTTCCAGCACGAAAAAACAAAATACGTAAGGCGAAGAAAAAGTTCGGATGTAAGTATTCGCCACGTGGTTTTGCCGAACGAACTGTAGTNAAAACAAAATACGTAAGGCGAAGAAAAAGTTCGGATGTAAGTATTCGCCACGTGGTTTTGCCGAACGAACTGTAGTAGATCAAGTGGTATGGGTGCGGAAAAAAAAATGCGAAGATCGGTAGTTGTACATCATCTTGGAGCGTGAGCGAAACCTTTGCGCAGAGCCCGATAATAANAAAAAAAATGCGAAGATCGGTAGTTGTACATCATCTTGGAGCGTGAGCGAAACCTTTGCGCAGAGCCCGATAATAATTGCGCGGCACTCCCTCAACGGCAATCGAAAATATGTAAAATAAAAATTAGATATGGTAAAACAACATTGGAGAATTTTCTTCGGAAAATAGGATAATCGTAATGTCTCCTGTGCTCGATTTTGAGAACAAAATTGTGTTATTTGTGTTAATCATGAACCAGGCACCAAAAATACACAGTAGTCTACGTTTGTAACTTTGTGAACAAATCTATAATGTATATGGTTGTTTCTTGGTACCATTCTAAGATTCTCAAAAAAAAAATAAAAGCAGGTGCAACGGTGGTGCTGCCACGCGCATCGTTTTTTGATTTGCTCCTCTGTAAGGCGGCCTGCTCCTTGGCCGATACGGCTCCCCTCCTGTTTACAACCCTCATTTCCCTCCCTTGATTGCCCATCTTTGTAAGTGAACTTTTTTTCAATTCAGGGGCTAGTTTATGTAAGTTGTTGCACGTCTTGTGCAGCGTACATTCTACGCCTCATTCTGTGCCTGTGAAGAAGATCGTCAGGTTGACGCCTGCTAGAGCTAATTTAAATTGTAATATGAGCTAAAATTGCCCAGTTACCCGTCCTTGGACGAGGGTGCTGAGAGACGCCGTTTGAATAATGTAGTTGCGTGAGCGGCTGATTATGCTGGAGTTTGTAAAACGGTGAGCCGTGGTCGCAGCTTTTCATTTGTGGGTAAGTTTAGTGTTTTTGAAATACTTGAGTGGTGTAGTATTGTGTTTGTCTTGGGTTTTGCAGTGAATTATATTTTTCTAAATTCTGGTTTTGGACGCCTGCTTNGTGGTGTAGTATTGTGTTTGTCTTGGGTTTTGCAGTGAATTATATTTTTCTAAATTCTGGTTTTGGACGCCTGCTTAAATTGTAGTTTCGGCCTAAGTTCTTGCTTCTCTGTATAGTTCCAGTTGCTTTACGTGTCGTGTCTGCTGTCCAATCATTTTCTTAAAGTTTAATTGTCGCTACCGTGCTACCACGACTTACGCGTTGGGCGTAGTCTGTTTAAGTGTTCTAATTGTCGTCGTCAATTATTTATTCGATGGAGCTATGGCTAGGGTCTACGGACTGACTCCATCGATTCGCTATTTTAACATAATATTTTATCTCAGATATTAACTTGTACTTTCACGCAAAGGAGTCTTTACTGGGCCTGAAACGCTGCCCTCATTTAGTTAAATTGCTCCACTATATACCTTGAATGTATCTAGTCATCAAAGTAGCTATTTGTATTTTGAAACGTTTTAATATTACTCTGCTCGATTTTTCAATTAAATATTTATTGTATATTTTGGAGTAACGTAATGTTTTTGGATAAGCAATTGCGCAGCAATTTAATCTTTTTTTANTAAATATTTATTGTATATTTTGGAGTAACGTAATGTTTTTGGATAAGCAATTGCGCAGCAATTTAATCTTTTTTTATGAGGGTTTGAATTATTCCTAATCAACAGAGTTACTTTTTGATATTTTTGTAACGTTTTACACTACTTGGCTTGTTTGCCAGTTAAATATTTATTGTACTTTTATCTACGCAATACTTTGAAAAAGCAATTTCATCTATTTGTATGAGTATTTTAAACTATATTTTTTTTTGCATTGTAAGCCTTTGGCATTTATAATTTTGCATGTAATATTTTTTGTAAATGTTGAATGCAAATGTTCAATCCTAAGATTCTGTTAACTTGTTAAATATTCTGAAATTACAGAGCTTGAAAGTGACATCGTCTCTTGTATTATTTGTGCTACGGCACACAGGAATTTAAATAGTTTCGTTCGCGTTTGGTAAGCAGTAAAAATAAAATATTTCCTAAAGTACAGCTATTATTCATAAATGTATTCATAAATGTTGTGCTTCTTGTATTTTTTAGCGTAGAGCACAGTTGCAGAGAAAACTGTAAANGTAAAAATTAAATATTTCCTCAAGTACAGCTATTATTCATAAATGTATTCATAAATGTTGTGCTTCTTGTATTTTTAGCGTAGAGCACAGTTGCAGAGAAAACTGTAAAAAAAAAAAAACCTCATACTTCTGTCATTACGAAGGAAGTAAATCGGATTTTATTAACATCCCCGTGCCTGTTATGAAAGCTATCAACAGGAAAAGAGGGGTGTTGGACCTGTTCTGGATAAGCCACGCACATTAGGTGACTCATATTTATACTTGTATCATTTGCAAGTGACAGCCATTCGAACATATGGTATATTGCAGAGCAATGAAAAAACATTTTACCAAAGTCAAAGAAAATAATTTTTCAATTGTTCCTTTTAAACACCTCCGCTTTGCGCCTGAAGGGTAACAGCATATGAGCCCTAGCAGTGGCTACAAAAAAAAAACATAAACCTCATCTAACACCTGAAGGAGAAACACACTATATCCATGCCTATATGGGATTCGAACCCAATACGCCCCGCGCCGTAGACTTGCGTTGTGGCTTATTAGACGTCTTTGAAAACAACTTCCGGCATTCCCAACAGTGAAGGCTTAATTCTCTCGGTCTCTCGGTTGTCGTCGTTCGTGCCGACTCGACAGAAAATTGTTTATCCTTGTCGACGCTGAACTACAAATAGGTTCCCGCTCCTTGGCTGCCACAAAATATTTCATAGTCGGCGACACGCTTCCCCCTCCCCCCACCTCCAGGGTGTAGTCGACCCATCCCTTTTGTTTTAACCCCCTTCCCCGCCCCTTAATTTCCCATGACGTCGCCCGAAACCAATAACTTCGAGCCGGGGAAATGTTGTTGCCAAACTCGCCGGTGTCATCGTCGACTCCGGAGGCACCTCCTTTTCGCACCGTCTGTCCCGGAAGGAGACGACGGCGGAAAGGGTAGGACGCTAAAGGAAACTCGGCAAGGAAGAATCGCGAAGGATAAGGAAGAAAAAAAAACTCGGGCGTGTGACGCGCGGGTGGAGGAGATAATTAAAAAAACGGCAGTGACTAATAGAATCAGAGAAGAAGACAGAGAAGATTACAAAGATCAGCGGGTAAATGAAATGAGAGTACGGCAGTGAGGGAAAGGAAAGCTGGGTGGTGGAGTCGAGGGGAAAAGGAAAAAGTGGGTGGGGAGGGGGTGGTGCGCACGGGCGAGGAAGGGAAGGGGGTGGACAAAGCTCTTCGCGTTGTGTGTTAGGGATTCCAAGCATCGTGTGGCTTTTCAATTACTTTTTTGATTGATTCCCGGGCTGTGAACTGGTATTGTAGCTTGTTCGCTGCGCCAAATAATTGAAGCGTTGATTACAAACCCGGCTGCCTGGGGTAAGGGGTGCCCTAGAGGAAGGGTGGAGGGGGTGCGCAGCATTCTTATAACGTGCTAGGCGTGGGTGGAACAACCACCTTTGGACCACGCCCAGGCCACGGCGAATAGAGCGTCTTTGCGCCCTCGCGAAGGACTCCCTGGATAGGAACTGTCCGAACCGAAGCAGTAATTGCTACCCCAACCTCCTAGATAGTAAAACACATATGACGAGGAGAATTTTTGAGGCTACGAAAGGAACTGATTTATTTTTCTTTTCGATATAGTGAAAACAGTTGGCCCTCCTAATAGGTGATTTCAAGTAGGTTTTTTTTAATTACTTTTGTTTGCTGTGGCCCAGTACTACGAGCGAAATCTTTACAACGTTCTACAGTATATAGTTCGTGACAAGTTCCAAAACACATATACTCGCTTTTCCCGGTTACGTGCAGTAAACATTTATCACACGAGTACAATTATTCAAATTTGCTTATAATTTGCTATAGAATTTTTCATAAAATGTGGAACCTAAACTTCAGAATTTAGAATGTGACGGACTAACCACTCCCATAACGGTTGAAAAACAGAATACGTATGATATGATAACAGGATAAAATATTTAAAATAAAGAATTTTAAATGTTTTTTTTTTGGAAAAGAGAGACCGAGAGAGAGAGAGAGAAGAGAGAGAAAGATATACAAAAATGTGTAAAAACAATATAAAAAACATTTAATCAAATTTAAATGAGGGAAAATTGGAAAATATAATCAAGAGGATTGCAGAAGCAGAAGAAATTAAATAGATAACATATTTATAAATAAAGGGGTGTTAGTAGTTTATAAAAGAAGAACTGACCAGGGATGAGGAAAGTATTTTAATAAACTTAAAAAAAATTCTATGACAGGGAGTCATAAATAGCAAAGAATAACGTAGTACCATAAACATACTCATTTCAAAAGAGTTTATATTAGCGGAAACAGTACAGTATTTCAAACGTGCTGCACCACAGTTCAGAAGTATATGACCTACATGAAGAAACACCAACGAAATACCCGAAAACCCTCTCGATGAAATTAGATTTTCTGACGCCTTTATAAAAATATGGACTAAATCTGAACACGCCCGGTCAGTAGGCACATACCTCGCATTCGTGATATCGCACTCGTTCTAATAATAAAATGGGCGAAGCCTGTCTATGCCGGGGCCGCGGTGGCTGTACGGATAGACTACTCGCCTCCCACCAAGGCGAACCTGGTTCATTCCCCGGCAAGGCAACTCCCGGATTTTTACAAGTGGGAATCGTGCCGGACGATGCCGCTGGTCGACGGGTTTTCGCGGGGATCTCCCGTTTTCCCCGCCCTTGCATTCCGGCGCTGCTCCATACGTCATTTCATCATCATAGGCTCTCAATAATTCGTGGTTTAGAGCTACCCAAATCTCTCAACTTAATCCTGTATATTTTGTTTTCGTGTAAATTTGCGATTTTTTTTTTTTTTTTTTTACCTAACTAAGTACTTTGGGGTGCTTGTACACCTCTAGTCAAGTTAGTCAAAGTATTTTAGACTCTAAATCTAAATCATTAAACAACATTTAACTTATTCAACAGTCAATTCAGTCAATTTTACTGATTAATTAGTAAAAAATGCCAGTTCTTCTTCACGTATTGATTCAGTGACATTTTCCAATGATTCATCAACCATTTCATTCACTGCTTTTCAGTAATTTGTTTTCTGACTGATGGATCAGTTAAACAAGGTGTATCAAAAGTAACACATTAACTAATAAAATCCATTAAAAAAATATTTTTTAATGTGGGTTTCGTTTTTTACAAAAGGCCTACCATGTTACGAGGTAATATGAACATTCGGTCGTTCATTTAGTTTTTGCGTAATTATCATAGCTCTCGCTGACGAAGTGAGTGCTGCATTCATACGTACTATTTCTTTTAACAATCCTAATGTTACCAATTAAACTAAAGACGAAAAGAAAGGACATACTATTGAAGGTACATATTTTCGATAAATATATATAATTCATATATTTTTCCTATCTACAGTTAATGTTGGCTAGTGACTCGATTGGTAAGGTAATGTACAGGAAGCAGGATATTGTCTGCTCAAATTGTGGAATCAGTAATTTATTTAACTTTTTTTTTAAATAAATTTAATTGCGCAATATAAACAGTGACTATCGGAAATATGTTTATTTGTCGTAATGATTTGGCTAAATGCAATAAAAACAATATTAAATTCACCCCACGCAGTTGGCCGCCACTTATTCGGCAGTGAAATTGTTTCACTGAAACAACCAGTCGTTTCCCACCAATTCTGAGTGGAACCTTTTTCACTGATTCTAGTAGCTGAATTTCATTGTCAATGAGTGGTTTTCCGCTTATTCGGATTTAAAGTGTATCCACATGAAAGGGTGGGTATGATAGAGAATTAAAATGTAAACAA
Source organism: Clitarchus hookeri (assembly GCA_002778355.1). Classification (NCBI taxonomy): domain Eukaryota; kingdom Metazoa; phylum Arthropoda; class Insecta; order Phasmatodea; family Phasmatidae; genus Clitarchus; species Clitarchus hookeri. The sequence continues at coordinate 255,688 of NQII01004252.1, forward strand.
ACATGTTCATCACTGTTGACCGTTTGACTTTTAACATTTGTATTGGGCATGGATGAGAGAATGTTGGGGAAGAGCAGAAGACCAAAATCGGTCTACCACATCGTTAGTCTATGCCCCGGAAATTGGGGTTCTTGGTGGCCGAGATTGCTAAGGCGTAAGACGAACCGGCCAATATTCGTGCCCAACCCCTGAACAAACTAAAAAATTCGTGGGCACCGCATCGGTATAGTCCATACTGTATAAGAAGGCCATTTTCTGACAGGTCTGCGAAAGTAGCGCCACTGTTTACGTCTGACTACATGTGACTATGTATCCTTCCGCCATCAGCCGGTCCGTCAAGTCGGGGCTGTATTTTTTATCAACATGCTGTCAGCTAATCCACTTGCCATTGTACTGTATGCTAAACAAATTTTAAGATACTTTAAGACTGACATCTGTCTAAAAAAAATTAATAGGTTATAAAAGTAAAAATATAAAATGTTGCAAATAATTAAATATTTGCTATCTCTTTTTTAATTTGTCCGAGATAGTGAATTTGGGTTAACATTTGCGAGACGGTCTGTTGTATCTATTATCACACTTTGGACGTTATAGCTAATATATTCGAGTTGGAAATATGTGACGTGGAATAACGTTAAAATTGCTTAAAAACGATTCAGCGTGTCTCACTTCCTACGGAAACAAGGAGATGGGCTTCGAGAGAACAATATGGCGTATAATTTACGTAGACGAACGATTACCGGCCGAATATAAATGACTTCTACTCCAAATCGTTGTACATGAAATATATGTTTATTAAAAATTATGCGGAGTTCGTGGAAAAAATATAACTATTGGCATTTGTTTGTAAATTCGTTATATATCGCGCAAAAAAGAGGTTCATTTCTGGCTGGTAATACCTCGCATAATATCCGAGAGATCGCGCGCACAGCGCGTCACGGCGAAGTTTGAGCCGCTGTTTTTGGATAACAGATAGCGTATTTTTTTAAGTTGATTGTTCTTAGATTACGGGCTGGAAATATATTTCAAATATGTGTCGTTTCGTCAAATTATTATAAAAAATAATTCAACAATATTATGCAATATTTCTATATGCTTTTCGAATTAATATCAAGGACGTGTTGAAAGCGAGGTTGGAGAGGGATGATACGACGTGAAAAAACTTTCTGAAGTTAGCACAACTTCAGAAAACTTTTCCGTGTCGTATCGTTCTATTGTACATTTCATTTTGAACACCTATACTTAACCACATTATGACGGAGTTTAGTTTTTAACACTAACAACCATTGTTTTGTGTCCTTGTAAAATAAAAGGTATTAATAAATGTAAGGACTCTTTCTTATTCACGTATTTTCTGCTTTTGTGATGTGCATCGGCAGTGCACTCAGAATAGCCAACTTAATTTTAACTTTTGTTCGTTCATGCATCAGTTGATACAGGATTTTGTAAATGGCACTTTGTCTGTTTCGTAAACGTTAAGTTGCCACTCACTGACTGTCAGAAAGTGGCCTTCTTATACCGTATGGACCATATCAAGTGGTTAGGAGTCCACTATAATCACGTATTACTTTTTTTTTTTTTACACACAAACGTTTGACACAAAACCCAGAACTTAAAACTTTTTGACTAACGTGAAACTATTTCACCCGTCTGAGATGCGGGTAACAAAATTTTGATGACTTCGGGGGAAAAGGGTCGCTTAGGGCAACAAGCGACTCGCTCCGAGCCCCGATGAAGGTTGAGGCGACGCAGAAACGGAGCAGCAAAGGAATGCAATTTGTGAATGGTAACGTCAGCCATGTTTCCCACTAACGGAAATCTTGGCTGATATACAAGTATCGCATCCTGTTTCTTTGAAACCCGAATTTTTATGTGTTCAATATCACAAACTATCCACCGTTTTTTGCAGTTATCATCGAATTGTTCAGTGAAGGCGTTGCAGTGAATAATAGTTTTACTTAATATTAAAATTATTGTTTCATTTATCCCGACGTGATCGTGAAAGACAATTAATTATTGCACTAAAGATGAAGCTTCCCGCCGGGAGATGAACCCGGTTTGCCGAAGTGGAAGGCGAGAGGCATAACCACCACGCCATAGTGGCTGCGCCATAAAATAGGTAGATTTTCAATTAGATGAATAGTTATTACATATANGGCATAACCACCACGCCATAGTGGCTGCGCCATAAAATAGGTAGATTTTCAATTAGATGAATAGTTATTACATATATATACTATTACTGGACTATGTAGTCACATAATACCCAAAAAATATTATGTTAAAAACGCTGAAAATTTGTCGATTATTTGGTGTCGATAGTTAAGTAATAAATGAGAAATTCCGCAGAAGGAATCAAGGCATTGCTCACAAAATTAAACGAGACAAAAATAACACGACAAGGGCAGTGAATAAAAACAGCTGCAAATAAATGTATGACAAAACTAAGTCACGTCAAACGCCGACGCGTACACGAAAGTACGCACGCCACAACTACGATACCGCGTATAGTACGAACAAAGCAAATTTTTTTTAATGGCGAAACATCAGCAACGTTTACGAAACTGGTATCAGTCTGCCTGAATAAGGCAATGCCCCAAGCCAATGCAGTCACATCCAACGTAGTTCGTACGCTACACTGTACCGATGCATGGGGCGACTACCAGCCTTCGGGCTATCAACTCATCATCATCACCATCATCACAGCAACCAAATAGGTTCGACGACACAGAAAACTATTTTCTACGCGCCTTACTGTTACTCCAAAGAAAATATAACTACACGGAGAGAAACTGAACGTCGGTGGTCCTTTTTAATGCAACATACACGGTCGATTATTGGCTGCGCGAGTATCTTCAACATCATTGGCTAAACCATTCTGCAAAGTAATCCCTATTGGCTATATTATAACCTGGCAAGTTCACATGTAGGCTTTGGTTGAATTACCACGTTCTGCTACGCCGCTAGCGGGTAAAACCATTTTTTTCGGCGCTTGCGAATGGAAATTGGAACAAGCGCGGCAGTTTCATTTCTGCGCGAGTAGCTACTCTGTAGCTACAAGAAGCAGAGAGATTTGGGCGGCTTTTGATATAGGGGTCTTGAGAGCCGCTGAGAGTAAAGCGAGGTGAGTATGGGACACTGCCGGAATGGAAGGGCGGGGGTAAAACAGGAAACCGCCGGGGAAACCCGCCGACCAGCGGTCTCGCCCGGCACGATTCCCACGCGCGAAAATCCGGGAGCGACCCCGCCGGGAATCAAACCCGGTTAGCCTTGGCGGAAGGCGAGTAGTCCGACTACTGCACCACCGCGGCCCCTGCGGTTTCACTGAGCAGGTGCACAGCAGTAATTTGATCGCGGAACTCGCGGAGTCGAGGAAGTGCCAGGGTCCCCGACGACAGCCATATCCTTGCTGGATGTTTGGATGGCTCTAGCGTCGCGGTGAACGACAACGGCCCGCGGCAGCTCCTTCCCAGCCTCCGTGGCCACCAACCTTATAGGCGGCTCGTGTTCCCGACCTCCTGGACGAGGTGACAGACGAGGAGCCCCGGGTGACAGTCGTGCTTCCCGCCAGACCCCGCAGTAACCACACGCCACTTCGCACGCCTCGCACGTGGGGATAGTGCCGTACGACTCCACTGGTCGGCAGGTTTTCGCAGGGCTCCCTCCCCCTCCCCCCTGGCATTCCGGCGCTGTCTCGTACTCACGTCGCTTTACACTCATCGGCTCTCAAGACCTCGCTGTCACGAGCCATTCGTAGTTACTTCTAACTTTTCTGGAGCCCTGCTAAAGTTCCACTTCCAGGCATTTACTCCGTCTAGTACAAACACAGCGGAGCTAAATCTACAACATTACACCAAAGGGACAAAGCACTGCAATCGTGAGCACTCAATTTAGATATATTTTGCATAAGAACTATTTCATATGAGGCGTTACCAACACACCTATTCGCCTTCTGTTTTTATACATACCAATTATAAAGGAAATATAATTTACAGATAAAATATAAATGGAAGTTCGATTTAACCAAAAAAAACATTGGTTGTCTGTAAAGTCGGTTTACTGACGATAGTTGAACGTGACAACGTCTTAAGAAAATACTGATGGAATGGTAGCATTGTTTGAGTCATTACAGAATTTTACTGCATTATCAGTAATTGTTCGAAGTGTGTGTCCACGAAGTCGAATGTATTCGTTACGGATATCTCTTGTTGTCTGTGAATCGTTTCCCTCCCGTCCGTGTTTAAACCGAAATGGAGCATCTTTTTCGGTGATAATATGCAAGCCTTCTAAACTTGTTACCCGACTCAGCGCCACGTACACCAACTGTTGCGGTTGCTTGGATGAGTATTTATAAACAATGACAGCAAACGTCCCACCTTGTGACTTGTGAATAGTGATGGCACAAGCAGGAACGCAAGGAAACTGTTTTCGTTTGCATTTTATAGTTTTTGTTAGTGTAATGTTTACTATTTTCTTATAAACTGGTACCCAGTTTGTAGACAAAGTATTTGGCTTGCTTTGCACGTGAGGTCGACATTTAACTTTGGCTGTGGTTCCTGTTGTTTCTTCTGAAACTTCAAGCCTTACATGGAACGCCTCAGAGCGAGGTAACGCCGCATGAGTCATGTTTTTTCGTGCGTGCAGCCGGCTCTATCGAATTATAAGACGTTGTCACGTCAAAAATATGATATGTATGATATGTGCTTCATGTTTAAGGAACTATAAAACGCTAGCGATACTTGAAATATGCAGGAAACAACCGAACACATAATATATGGGATGATTTTTCTAATGTTTGACTTGAAAGGGTGAGCATGCTGCAATCAGACTGTGGGCCGGTCTTCACGTCTCGTCGACAGCGAGGTCATTAAAGAAGGAGAAAGTTGCTCAGAGTACGACGATCGGGGAAGGAAACGGCCAACGCCTGTATTAAGAAAGCATTCCAGCATTCGCCTGGCGGTGGTTTCGGGAAACCATGGGAAAAATCCGAAACCGGGTTTGGCTGGGCAGAGAATCGAACCCACGTCCTACTGAATACGAGCCCAGCCGTTTACGACTGAGCCACCTCACTCCGTTAGAGCCGGAAGAGAACGCGATAATCTACATAATGTTCAAATCCTATTGCTAGTTCGCGGTTCGCTGTACAACTACAAACTTACCTTAAACTCCAGGTGCAACCTTTATATTTTTTGCTGTAAAAAATTACGTATGAGTTATACTGCGACCTACGGCATAGCGTGATTAATAAGAAAGATGCACAGCTTTGCAACCTTAAAAACGGGAAATAATTTTTTTTTGCAAGATGTCATACAATACGTGAGATGAAACAATGGATTTGTTAACAGCGTTATCCAGATCAAATATCTGCCCCCTGTGTTTATTTGGCGGGTTGATAACACCGCTTGTCATTATGAAATTACAATGTTAACCAACGAAGTTTGTGTTAGTGGGTGTTTATCGATTGTGATGACGTCACAAACATGTGCACGTCAAAGGGACACGAAACGTTGTCTCTCAGGCAAGCGGTTCTCGAGAAAACATCGAAACATTTCAAGGAGTGCCGTATACTGTGGCCGTAGGTTGCCTGCCAGGTATGCAACCTACAGATGGTTTAATTGTACACTGAACAGACAAAAAAACTGGCACACCTGCCTAATAACGTGTAGGGCCCCCGCGAGCACGCAGAAGTGCCGCAACACGACGTCGCATGGACTCGACTAAAGTCTGAAGGTATGGAGGAGGTATTGAAATGTGCGCCAATTTGAGAAAGGTTTGCACGTATGTCACGTTTAATGATTCTCGTCAGTCGTCGTTTGTCCCGTTCGTTCACAATCTTTTTTCCGGTCGCAGCGATGTCGAAGATTTGATGTTTTACCAGATTCCCGATATTCACGGTACACTCGTGAAATGGTCGTACGCGAATATCCTAATTTTATCGCTACCTCGGAGATGCTATGTCCCATCTATCGTGCGCTGACTATAACGCCGCGTTCAAACTCACTTAAATATTGATAACCTGCCATTGTAGCATCAGTAACTGATCTAGCAACTTTGCCAGACGCTTGTTGTCTTATATAGGCGCTGCCGACCGCATCGCGTTACTCTGATTGGTTACATACCTCTGTTATTTACATACGCACGCCTATACCAGTTTTTTTGGCTCTTCAGTGTATTACCCGCCGCAGATATCAAATTAGAGTGAAACTATTCGCGATTTTGTTTTTCGGTCTCGCGTAGTTAACGGCATTTTACAAATAGCTAAATTAAATTCCCCATTTTCAAGGGCGTGTCTATCCTGTAATAATCACGTTATATTATATTATGTTTTCTACCTCGATGTCCAAAACAAGTCTCATAAAGTTTGTGCATGAAATTCAGGATAAACCTGTATAAAAGCCCTACAGGATTTCTTATTTCTCCCCCCCCCCCNTGAAAATTGCAAAAATTAACGTTATCGCTGACGCAAGCGTGACATTTCTTAATGTTAGCATAACGGCAATTCTTACTCCACTGTTATAGTATTCCAAATAACTGGATTGTGTATGCAGAGAAGATGATCGTGGCACGAATTGCAATACAGATTCGCAGACGTCTCATTCTATTTGATGTTTTTCTCCTCAGTTCTAACGTTTTTTAAATAGGTAAAGTTTTTGTTGTTTTGTTTGTTGATCACACTGTCTTATTTTTACTCTATCGTAAGTATATAATCCATTCACGGTTACTTCACACTTTTCTGAAGCCCTGCTTAAGTTCTAATTCAATCACTTTTCTCCGCCTCATGCAAACTAAGCTCAACTAAGTCTAGAAAATTACACTGAAGGACAACGCACCGAATTCGTGCGCACTCACTTGTAATAATATTGTGCATGCGAACTATTTGCACCGTATTTATTAATATTTATTATAAATTAAATATTATAATTAAGGAATAAAATACAGGTAAATCTTCGATTTAACTAGAAATAAGATATTTTTATGTTAACAGACGCATAAAATGCTTGAGATACATGGCATATTTAGGAAATATCTAAACACGTCATATATGGGGTGTTTTTTCAAAGGTTTGATTCAAAAAGTGTGAAGAAACCGCGAACAGACTAAAGGTAATATCATAACATTCTTTTCAGGCTAACATGAAAAACGGTGGCTTCTGACTTCCCACTGTCCGTGACGTTTGCGCGAAAAAAAAAATCCAACTACCTAGTGATGGTCCGGCTTTTGTTTTGCTCGACAGAGTCGCGTGCATAATTGCTTGATTTCCCGTCACGGTGCTTTACACCCAGATTAAGTACGAGCACAAATAGTTGATTACTCCTAATGACAAACTTATAAAAAGAGTACTGCCACGTCATGCTAAACCTGGACACTGAGAGATAGTTAGTAAAAAATTCAAACCCCACGAAGTTGATCAATTTACTAAGCGAAAATTTTTACTTTAGTTATCGAAGGTACAGATTTGCTTTACAAGGAATGACTGCACACAATGGGTCTGGCATACTCGAAGTATGCTTTTACAGACATCCACACAACAGCACTGTATCAGGTGTCAACTTTTTGAGTCAACTAGATTCAAGAGATATAATATGTTGGAAGACTTTCGCTTTCGCATTTAATTTAAACGGCTACGAAAATACTACAAAAACACTTATTTTTCAGCGTGTATGTCAAAACACTCATCTACATTTTATAAACTAAAATATTAAAAATATTGTTTACATGATTTTATTTAGTACTGGATGTGCCCGCGGCTCCACTCGCGTGGACTACAAAATTATTGTTTAGATTTTTTAAAAAATAAATTTCATGATTTTTATAATTTTTCCTGACAATGTCTGCACTTGCTTTTCGATTTCAAGAGTGCAAGGTGAAAAACTTCGTCATTGAATGTTGCTCGCGTGTTTATAGTAACAAACTTATAGGGAGAAATAACGGTATTTGTTAGTAGACAGACACTGATCATAAACACATAACAGAGCACTAACGATGTAATTTTTTTTGGTGCTAGAATCGCTCTTTTACATAGCCACTGGTCGTCATTTATATTTCTTTGTAGATCTGGGTAAACGCTAGCAATCAGTTCCGTATCACTCTGCACCAAATTACTAAAATCCCCCGTTAGTGACACACAGCCCTCGGCATCTGTTTCTAACCGCTCATCTCCAATTTTTAATAGTGTATCAGCATAATGACCTGTATCAACGTCATTGTAGAGGTGCACTCTCATATTTGTCGTCAAGCTGAATTTCTTAACATTTTCTCATAAGCTTGACGGCTTGAGACAGGCTTTGATTTCATCTGCAGGTGTGCCCCTCTGAATCACCGGTATAGTTTGGCGGAAGTCACCAGCCAGTAATACAACCATTCCTCCCATAATGTTTGTATTGTTTCGTATATCCTGTACAGTCCGTTTTATGGCCTCTGCCCCTTTTCTGTGTGACATTGTGCTTTCGTCCCACACTAACAACTTACATTGACGCAGCATTGTACCCCGAGCGCTATTTTTACTAAAGTCTTTAAAGACTAGATTTTCGTTTGCGAGGCATTATACATATATTTAACAGACTATGAAAAATTAAACAACAAAAAAAACAGTCGAAAGATTACAGATACTATACCCAAAACAAATGTAACAAATATTTCAACTACACTCCGATAAAATAAACAACACTTGATTCAGCCATATCGGCTTTACACACTAACCCATGACATATATATCTGTGACATGATTTTTGCTTTCTTTGTGCGATAAAGCAAGACAGTAAACAATGGTTCGGGGTTATGGCTATCATGCAATTCAATCAATTGTTCAGAAGTCATCGTCACACGCATACAGATATAGTTCCAGAACACCTGCGATGGATGCCGTGATATATCAGCTTAAATCCGCGTGCTGACTCCCCAAAACTAATGACGTCACTTTGCGCTCAGACACATGACAATGCGACCGGTTCGTGTCTTAACTCAGCAGGCTACGTAAGTTAAAAAAAAAAAGGTTACGCTAACAAGCTTTATTTGTGGAGTCTCTTGTGCTCAGAAATAGCTAGATGTGTGAATCCCTTCGCAAGTTTAATGAGAAAGAACGAGGTCGCCGGGTATATCTATACAAAGGAGACAAAGGAAACAAAGAAGGTACTTCCGAGAATAAAGTCTTACAGGACATTGTGGTTATCGGAGGCAATGAAAGCCAAGGGGGTAAACTCGTATGGCGAGTAGGTATCAGTTAGTCAGTGCTTAACCTCCGACGCGAATCAATTTATGAACACTGAGTCAGGCAGTACTTGGTTCGAAGCCCACTAATTGAGGAAATCCCGCAATCTTTAGCATTTAACACTTTCAGACTTAATACACGCAGGGGTCGCGGTGGTGTAGCGGTCAGACTGCCCACCTCCCACCTAGGCGAACCGGGTTCGATTCCCGGAGGGGTCACTCCCAGATTTTCGCAGAAGATAATCGTGCTGAACGATGCCGCTGGTCGGCGGGTTTTCTCAGTGATTTCCCGCTTTCCCCGTCCTTTCATTCTGGCGCTGCTCCATACATCGTTCATCCTCATCAGTTCATGACCTCGTTGTTAAGAGCCACCAAAATCTCTCCACTCCAAATGCTACACGACATACACAGATGGCCTAGTGCCCGCGACGAGGCTCGAACAAGGAACCTCCCAGAAGCTATGCGCCACGTAGTAACGTCTGCATCCGAGGGTCTCAAAGGGGCGAGAGACACCAACAATGGCGGCGAAGAGAAAGAGCATTGGGAGGAAAGGGCGTGGAAAGGGGAGACGGGGAAGAAGGGAAGCAATTAGTTTGGGTCTAGTCTCGGTGTAATTAGTTTCCTTTCTTAACAATGAATCGTTTAATGATGCACGAGGAGGAGGAGAGGCCCTCCCGGATGCTGTATGTAACGAGCTCACGTGCTCTCTCTGCCAGCGCCGGGAGCGGCCAGCTAGTTACCAGGGGAGTGTCTTCCCTCCTGGTCTTCGTCGTCCTGGGGAGGAGTAATGAGTCGCCGAGGAAACCAGGGACCACGAACCAAAGCGACCATCGGAATCGCGCACAGTAGTTGACGGAGTAGGCCAGCATCTCTCGCTCCTGCGAACAGCTCCCGAATGGTATCGTAACCAGGGGCTACAAACGAAGGTGACTATCTCACATGTCATCTCTTCATTCCACCATCTCTCTGCCCATGTGACTAGAAGTGAGCAGTTTCTGAAAGCTTCCGACAACAGACACATAGTAACTAAATATGTGGGGGTAAAAGTACTACAGCCGTCTTATTGGCGTCGAGATCGTGTACTGAAAACTGAAGCAACTACCGCACACAGTAACTGCCGAATATGCCAGCATCTCTCCGCTCCTGTGCCTAGATGCGACCAGTTCCCGAGTGGATCCGAGACCACGGACTGCAAACGAGCGTGACCATCCCGCAGACCAACTTCCCGTTCCTGTGACCAGACGCAAGAAACTTCTGAAACCTTTCGATGACAGACGCTACTAACAAAACTATCCCGGAAAGAATGGTCAAAGGAGTGACGTGGGTACTAGAAGTGTGGAAATAAAGTAAAGATCACAACCATCTCACTGGTGTCGAGACCATTACCAGAGGGACCATACCACGCACAGTAGTTGCCGAATACGCTAGCATCTCTCCGCTTCTGCATCGAGATGCGAGCAGCTCCCGAAAGGTTTCGAGATCAGGGGCAATCAAATGGACGTGACTATCTCGCAGACTACCTCTCTGTTCGTGTGACTAGACGCAAGCAGCTTCTGAAAGCATCCATCACCAAACACAACCACCCCATAAAAGCATGGTCAAACGAAGTGACCTGGTAACTAATTATGCCTAAGTAAAAAAAAAACTACAACCATATTCTTGGTGTCGAGACCACACTTATTGAAAACCATAGCGTCTACGGCACACAGTAGCTGCCGAATACGCCAGTATCTCATCGTTTTTGGGTCTGAATGCTCCCGAACTGTTCCGATATCAGGGGCTATTACCGAGCATGACTATCTCACAGACAATCTCTCGGTTCCTGTCACCAGACGCAAGCGGCTTCTGAAACATTCTGATAACAGACGCTACAAGCAAACACAACTATCCCAGAAAGTATGGCCAAACCAAGTGGCATCGTAACTAAACGTGTGGATGTTGAGACCAAAACCTCTAACAGGTATTAAAAGCCATGCACAGTAGCTGCCGAGTACACCAGCATCTCTTTGCAACTGGGTTTAGATGCGAGCAGGTTGTGATTGATTTCGATTCCTAGGACTACAAAGACAAAGAAGCATGAGTAAGGCGGGGGTAACGCGGTTACTACACACCTCGAAGTAAAATCGACAGTCGTCGAACTACCGTTGAGGCCAGAGACCAACAAACAAACCAAACATAGCGCACAGTGCTTCGTGGATATGCCCAAATTTATCTAAGCTTGCAACTAGATGCGAAGAACTTCGGAATGATGAGAGTAGTGATAATCCTCAAGAGCATGCACATGATACGGCGACTACACAAACAGAGGTAAAAAGTGGACTTACATCGAGAGTGGGGGCTGAAAACATGCGCGGCTATCACGCACAGTATATGGTGAATATGCGACCATCTCTTTTCAAACTAGACACGAGCAGCCCCAGAATGAACTGAGTACCTCACAGAACATGTATACGGGGATGACGAGGACGAATTATCCGAACTTCACCCGAAGGTAGAAATGAGACCGTCTGAACGGTGTCCAGCGGTCAAAGAGTACAGACTACTGCAACAAGTGGAGAGGTTTGGGCGGTTCTTATTAACTATGTCTCGAGAACCGATGAGGATAAAGCTAGGTGGATATAGAGCAGCGCGGGAATGCAAGGGCGGGGTGAAAGGGAGATCCCTGAGAAATCCCACCGATCAGCGGCATCGTCCGGCACGATTCCCACATGCTAAAATTCGGGAGTGACCACGACAGGAAACGAACCAGGTTCGCCTTGGTGGAAGACGAGTGCTCTAGCCACAACCCAAACCGCGGCCCCTATTATACAAAGTAGCTGATGAATGTGTAGGTATTTTTCTTCACATAGTAATACATACGAAAAAGGTTCTGAAGGCTTTGTAAACAAGGATCCGTACACTAACACGACTATTCCAGAAATCATCATGGTGGTGACTGCATAACGTGTGAAATTTCAAGTTATGATAGAAAACCATCCGGTTGGCTTCAATACTAGAAAATAAAAACCATCACGGTGACCATACTGAAGCTTGCAGACTATGCGATACACACGTTTTCAATCTGGTAGTATAAAATATGCAAAGTGAGCAGCACTGTGATCGGCTCTCGTAAGATCGTCTAGTCATTTGTTGTTAGGACAAATTTGCACCCTACTGACGTTGGATTGTTAATATAAAAGAGCGTATATCACTTGCAGACGGGATATGTCACTGACAAAACAATTACTTTGCTGATATAATCTTTTCTTAAGAAACCATCAAGTTGCATGGCGTCAACAGTAAGATATGGCGTAAAAGAAGCACTTTGCAATACGGAAAGATTACGGACTGGGGTATGCAGGACAATTCCGCAGAAACGAAAGACGAGACACTAACATAAACGTGTAATCAACGACTAATGCTCGGAAGAACTAAAAAATGCCTCATTATTTAGACAATTACATAAGTCTTGCAGGACAGTCACTTCAATACCATGCAGAAGTATTGCAGATAGGGCCTCGCGACTATATTTTCACTGTGTATGTCTGTTAAGGCAATATAACTACCATGAGATATCTACCTTCTAACGTATTGTATTATGACGATCACCATGTACCAAAATCAATTTTTTTCTCTCGATAAATAGAACCGTAGGAACAAAAAAGAACGACCCCACTGAAAAATGTTTGTCGATGGAATTCGCCCATGCGTAAAACTGATGAAATTTGAAAATGAAAGCAAAAAAATACCGAAAAGCTCACTATCGAAAAAAAACAATTGTATTTAGGTAGCTTGGTGAGAAACTATTAGTAGCAAAACGATACCAGATTTATTTAAATGAAGTATTTTGACTAAGGCCATACACTATAGGCTAAATGAATTTATACTGTACTATATGAAACAATTTTAAGTACAAATTAACACAACAAAAGATGAACTACGTTTTATGCACTGCTATAATTGCACACGTATAAGATTATATAAGTTTAAATACAAAAATCTGACAAGGCAAACAAAACGCAATTTTAATATTATATGTTAAGTGATAGCTAGTGGAAACTGATATGTCTATTTAATGCACACTCTTATGTGTTTCTTCACCGACCCTATATCTTGGTAAAATAAGTTTCTAAATAGTTGGCTAAAGTATAACTAAATTAATCACTGTAAACACCCTAATCTTCGTAATTATATGAAACGTGTTATATGAAGCTGACTCACTTGGAGCAGAAATTTATAGTAGGATGCAACATTCAGCTAAGGAATTTCAAAGCTCTACGGGGCCCGTTCAATTTCTTTCGTTTGGCTGGAGGTAAATTCACCGAGAGAATCAGATAAAAAAAGACTATAAAAAGAGCATATCACGACTTGTGTCACGGATTCTGCCAAGCTCGTGCAACTCTCATTATGATCGCCGCGGTCTTTGGCAAAGCTCGTCACGAATTTCGTCCAATTATTCCGCTGAACGAAAGAAGTTATTGGTTAACTGTCAATCCCTCCTCTGTAAATAGTATCCCGTTGCTACAGGGGATAGAAAGAAATAACTAAATGTCACATTCAGTTAATACTGCACAAAATCGTGTGCACATTTTGACAACTAACTATACTCCATTTACGGTTATTTCCAACTTTTCTGAAGCCCTGCTAAACTTCTCTACTTCCCGGATATCCCTCTGCTTCATGCAAACAAAGCTATGAAAATTACACCAGACGCCAAACGCACATCATTAGTACGCACTCAGTGTAATAATATTTTGCATAAGAACTATTTCTTACCTTCTTATTCTCAGCTATACACTGAAGAGCCAAAAAAAACGGGTATAGGCGTGCGTATGCAAATAACAGAGGTATGGAACCAATCAGAGTAACGCGATGCGGTCGGCAGCTAGATCGGTTACTGCTGCTACAATGGCAGGTTATCAAGATTTAAGTGAGTTTGAACGTGGTTTTATAGTCGGCGCACGAGAGATGGGACATAGCATCTCCGAAGTAGCGATAAGGTTTGGATGTTCGCGTATGACCATTTCACGAGTGTACCGTGAATATCGGGAATCCGGCAAAACATCACATCTTCGACATCGTTGCGGCCGGAAAAAAATCGTGAAAGAACGGGACAAACGACGACTGACGAGAATCATTAAACGTGACAGACGTGCAACCCTTTCTAAAATTGGCGCAGATTGGATTTGTGGACTGCCCTGCAGGATTCATGGTGTGAATTGGTTCCTGTATACCTTCAGACGTTAGTCGAGTCCATGCCACGTCGTCTTGCGGCACTTCTGCGTGCTCGGGGGGCCCTACACGATATTAGGCAGGTGTACCAGTTTTTTTGGCTCTTCAGTGTATATTTTGAATTGTGGTTTGTTACCGCCCGCGAATTTGACGCACTCCCGCTAACATTAACCGAAGTGGAAAAGGGATACATTGGTGGCTGCGCAAGACTAGGCAGTTTAAGAGCTAAAACGAGTTTTGGAATATTTTATGGTTTTTTGATACATCAATAAAAACTGATACAAATAGTCAATGATTTGAAAAATAATATTAATCACGTTTTTTTTTAGCGTCAATGTGAGCAATTTAACATAAAATCTTGATTCGTACAATCCCAACAATGCGAATCAGGTTCAATTCCCCGCCGGTGTCTCGCTCCCGGATTTTTGCATGTGGGAATCGTGCCGGACGATGACGCAGGTCGGCGGGTTTACTCGGGGATCTGCCGCTTTCCCCCGCTCCTTCATTACGGCGCTACTCCATACTCACCTCGCTTCACCCTTGTCGGCTCTCAAGACCTCGATTTTAAGAACCGCCTTAATCTCCTCACCCACTTGATTCATACAAATTTCAAAAGATATTTTAACACGAAGTTTCGTTTCAGATTAAATGTTTCTTCAAGTCGCAGCAGTGACACGTTGCAAATGCTTGAAATCCGACACGTGATTCACCAGCGATGAGGGTATATATAACTCCTTGGCCATTTCAAATTTAAATTTTGATATTTAAAAAAAAGGTAAAATTTAAGGCAAGCGGCCGCATGTAAGAATATTTTGCCTCAATTTACGTTCCAAACACTCTTTGAAAGAACCAAGTAGATACCGAAGAGGCTGGAAACTCACTGTAATCACGATTTCCGGGAGTATTCAGCCTTCCCATGCTTACAGTCAGACGTAAAAAAATTTTAATCTTGACTAGGACTTCTATGAAAGGCTTACAGTGTAAGCTTACGATTTAAAACCGTACATTTAAAGAGGATTAGAACCCAGGAACGTGACTAACGCTCGGTCGCGAGGTCGTCAGCTTAAATAATTTTTCTTTAATTTTTCTTAAACTTACTAGCAAACAAGAATTCACGTGACTATACGAATGGCAAAGTTTATCTTACGAACACGATACACTTTTTTTTTTCCTTGGGCTTACCAATTACAACAATACGATTTGTCATCTAAAACAAAAAAAAAAACAGGAAGATCGTTGTAAGAAACAACGTGCGTATTATGTAGGCCAACATATTTAACTGATAAATTTACATAAAAAATGTACTTACAATTTAAAATGACTACCAAAATACACAGTATTTCGTAAAATCAGCCGATTCGTCCAAAAAAAATACAGATTTTTTTTAAAGTATGTTATCACGATATTGTATTGAAATCAGAGAAAAAAACACTAATTGTTCGCCTATGATTTGTAACCGTTGTGATATTGTAACGATTCCAGAAAATCGTATTTCACTTGGCAGGCGACAATTCACGAATAGCATACTTCGGCGATCTCGTGTAAGAGATGTTATAAAAACCATCTGGCTACTTTTTTTTTTTTTTTTTTTTTTTTTTTTTNAAACTTGATTTTAAAATATTGGACGACATACGCAGTCATTCGCCACAAAATGAGGTAAAGTCAAATAAGATATTCCGTAGACATCGAATAATATCAAAACGTTCGGAGATGATGGTGTATAGTAACGTAGTTCTCGCTTTGTTACCATTAAAATCTATGCACTCAATAGAGAATGAGCATACTTCAAGCTCTCGCGGCAGCATGTCGAGTGGGTGCATATGCGTAACATGGTGCTCGAAACATGAAATGACGTCCCGTCCTCGTCCTTTTTTTACGTGCGTCGGAAAATGTGTGGAAACTGATCCCGGCCTGCAAACTTGCATTTGAATGCGCCAGATTCGAGTCGCAAACAAATTTACGTTGAATTTGTTTCTAGTTAGTGCTCTGCTTCGCGTATTATGCATGAATGCTTCCTTTTCGTATTATAATTCCAGTTCCAGATGTGTTACTGGGAATGTTTCATTACATAAAATTTACAGTTTATTACTTATTAAATACTTTTCTATCTAATTTCCACTGACGTGTGTTATTTCCTGCTTGCAACATGACAGGAACTTATTGATAAAATATAAATATGTTCCTTGCGTTTTACAACTAGCAGATAACACACAATTTACATTAAACACGACAGTATTTAACAACTCGTAAAATGTAAATTTTCTATAATCGCACATTGTCAGTAATTTCTCTGAATCCGAAATTATGTCACGAAATCGAAGAGGTTATGCAGAAGAGGTGAAGCCAAGCCTTAACCCTTGGAAACCACGCGTGTGAGCAACAGTATGAAATAAATATAAAAAAAAATAGGTAAAATGATACTGCTGTAAGCCTCTTTGACAACTCTGCGAACTTTGTGATTGTGAAGCGAAGCTNCAGAAGAGGTGAAGCCAAGCCTTAACCCTTGGAAACCACGCGTGTGAGCAACAGTATGAAATAAATATAAAAAAAAAATAGGTAAAATGATACTGCTGTAAGCCTCTTTGACAACTCTGCGAACTTTGTGATTGTGAAGCGAAGCTGTTTCCTACCGACAGTACACTGTAACATTTTTGTACTTGTAGAAGCAACATTGTTTTTCAAAACCCGCTGCCGAAAAATTTTGTAGAACTATAAAGAAATGTCTCGTTAAACTTGTAATACCTGGTCTTATTCTACGTTGCACCAAACATCTGATCATGGCATAGCACAAACTCCTCGTCACTCTTTGGGTAACTGTCAACAGAACTACTGCAGACATTTACACGTGAGTTTTCTTCCGCCCTCTCGGCGCACTTTCGAGAGAAAAGGCACGGTTGTCTCCCAGACGTTAGATCTTTTACCTACGCAAAGGGAAATCATCAAACCCGAAATTGTGTGACCGTACGACGGATGTGTGTCGGCCAAACTTTCACGGAACTCCCGAAAAATTCGCAACAGATCCTTAACATATAAATACAAAGCTATAGAGTTAACTGGTCCTCGTAGATCCTGCGATACCAAAGGAGGATTTCTCGGTTTATCTATTGCGGTTATTCCACCCAGGGCTCCAATTTAAATTAGACTCATTCTTCTTGCGACTTCCCCAAGTCTCTCGACAAATCCATCCAATTACGGGCCCAATGGCCCCGCGGCGCGCTGCCGTCGCGAGCTTTATGGCGTTATTCCTTGCGTGCGGTAATAAGGAAGCGCTGAAAGTGATCATTACGAGATGCGAGACAACCGCGGGCGCAGCTGCATCGCTGTTTTCCTCGACGCAGTTCTGCGTGCGTGCGAAAGCCACAACACTGTGCGACTAGGCCGATTCTTCGGGAGGTGAGATATAGTTTATTCACAATTTCCTCACACTTTTTGAAACAAACCTTTAAGAAACCAGCCCATGTACGTCGTGGTTGTTTGTTTCCTATATACGCAATGTATCACAAGCGTTTTGTACTTCTGTTAAGATAGCAGTGCCTCATTTTTGGTTAAATTGAACTTTCATTTATTTTTTACCTATAAATTATGATACTTTATTTATAATTAATACCAATAAATCCAGAGAGAAAATAAGTGTGTTGGTAATGCCTAGTCAGAAATAGTTCTCATACAAAATATTATTAACCTGAGTGCACACAAATGCGGTGCGTTGTCCCTTTGGGTAATTTTCCATACTTCGTTAAGCTTTGTTTGCGTGAGGCAGGGGACTAACCTGAAAGTTGAACTTCAGCAGGGCTTCAGATTAAGTTGGACGTAACCATGAATGGACTATACAATAGTAACTAACCAAGCGGGTGTTGTTACGCAAAGCAATAGAAATAAAACAACAAAGGATATAGGAGCCTACCTGTAATCTGGTAAAAGAAAAAGGACCAGTTGCGTGATTCGAGACAGCCAAAGGATGGAAAAGTCACAAGTCAGAGAACACTTTGAATAAACTAAAGGAACAACTTATCCCCCGCATTACCCAGAAGGGGTAGGTGCAGTGCATGACTCGTCTTTGAGTGGCCATGTACACGACGTTTAGGATACTGCGCATATGTTCCATACATTGCCGTCGTTATATCAGCACTGTGCTGGTCGTTTCAATCGTGGAGAAGGATGGTGGAACGCGAGACTGCCAAAGTGCGAAGCCACGACGCAAGATCAACAAATCCCAGAGATGCCACGCGTCGCGCGCTGCGACGATCCTACCCTCCTCGTCGCGTGGTGCCGGCGGGAGTTAGGGGTGGGCTCGCGGAGGGGTAGCGGTGTGAGGGTCGAGTCGTCTAATCTGCCAATTATCCGTCCCCCGTCCAATTGTACGTGGCGAGACTAGAGCGGGTCAGAAGCTGGTGATTCAGTGCCTTCCCCTCCATCCCCCCCAATCCTACAAACCGGCGTCAGGCCAATTTCCAAAGTTCACCCTTGCGGTTTGCTCGTCGAGCGAGAGACAACCTGGTCCAGTGTGGCGCAAACAAGCCGTAGGAGGACCGGCTCGTTCGCAGGCTCAGGGCTGTTATAGGCTGCTCGCGGTTAATTGAGTACTTTCGAAATCAACCTTTGAAAAATGCCACTGCCCCTACATCCGTGCCCTTTGACGGGCACACTGAACTAGCGTACGCCCACTGAAGTTGGTAACGATGGAGGGAAAGTAGTTGCATGTCTTGGCGTCGGATTAAAAAATGTGGTAGATAAACATTTTATTATACTGAAATGACTTCTTTCGCTACCTGCACTTTTTTTAGGTGTAAGAATTAGCCAATCTGTAAAACATTTAGTATTCTATTAATTCCACACGTTAACTTGACCAACGCATGAAAATTGACGAGTCCTTCGGCACTGTTCATTTTACATGTGGTGGAAGAATACACAAAGAGCATACACGTAGATCTTGAGCAGAGCTTTCAAATGTGCCCAGTTTACGGTGAAGAGACTATAAAAATAATGTCCTGAGGATAGTATGGGTCTGAAATAAATTTTCTACAGTTGCCAGAAAAAATGTCCATGAGGGTGAGCCCTTGGAAATTACTAACCTCCCAGTAGATTCGTCCATTTTTAGCCTACATTCCGTAGGAAAGAAAGACTTACGAGATCACTTTCCTGTCAATGTGTATGTGTGTGTCTTTTTTTGTCTGTGCGTGTGTGTGTGTGTGTGTGTGCCACTGTACATGTCTGTACAGCACGAGGGAGTGTAAAGATATTAGCTGAGCNGGGCACTTACTTTCAAAATGAGGGTAATTTTAATATTTCGGGTGATATGTCATATCTCGGAAGCCATTCAACCTATTAAGAACAAATTTTGCATACTAACAGCGCAAGGTGTATCCATTAAATTGAGAAGTGAATATTGTTATTTATACGTCATTTTGGATGATAGCACCACATGAAAAAATAAAGCTTTTACGTTATATCTCGAAAACTACTCAAACATTTCTCGCCAAATTTGGCACGTAAGTAATACTATGATAGACTAGCTAGATCTAAATAAGGACATGTAAAAGGTATATGATTTAAATGCTGTCAGGCAATGATTTTCAAAATGTCGGCCATATAAATATTTTGATATGTTTGGCATATCTATAAAACAATTTTACCAAATTCATACAAAATTTATATTCTGGCAGCATCTATTAGACGCATAATATAAAGAACAATATTTGGGCAATTTTGTAAGATAACACCTATTAAGAAAATAATGTATTTATATTTCAACATATTTCCACCAAATTTTTCACACAAGTAGCGTTATGGTATGCCATGTAAACGTGTGTGTTTTAGTGGTTCAGGCACTTATTTTAGAAATGATGACCATGTAAATATTTCGGGTTAGTGAACCCTATCATTCCAAACATTACACTGATTACATCCGAAGTTGATGCTCCGAATCCTACCTCCGTGGTGCAGCTGATTGCAAGCTAGCTTAATTTTACGAGTTTTTTCTGAATTCGAATCCCGGGTAAGTCGCTCGTGTATTTTAATAATCTTGGTACTATTTCAGATGTTTCTGAGTCCATCTCTAATGACGTTGCTGTCAATGAGACGTCAACGCCTACCTACCATCTAAGCTTTTAAGAACTTCACTAAAATTTATTTGCAGCCATGTAGAAGAAAGTAGGCTCATTAGTTATCAGTAACTACTTGTTGTTTAAAGCTGACGCTCTATTCAGCTGGTCCACAGATATTAACTAAAACTTTTAAATTGCAAGTTAATAAATCAGCTTAGTTGTAGAAAAGCCGGCGTACATAATTTTCTTTGCTAATATACATAAAAGAATATTTTAATGCCTTCCCCTAGAACTCTGGCAAGATTGCCGCAGTATTGTTCTCTGACGTACTATTACTAGGAATTAACTAGAAATTTTGCCCCAAAAAGAAACAAGCTTAATGATGTCAGATACCTTAGGCTACAGAATTACCAGGCGGCACTGCAGAAATAAAAATCGCCGTTTCTATCAACACTCGATTCACTCAATAAAGGACCGCGACAAAGAATACAAGAGAGATCGTTAAGTGGCGTGCAATGTAATACTTGCTCTCCTATTCACAAACGGAAATACACAAAGTTTAGGGAGCACAGCTGACTATGCTTGGAGGTGGTAGTGGTTAACGAGTTGACGTGAGCGGACAGGCAGTACATGGCGTTTCTTAACTATACACTGTAAAAAAAAATTCCTCGTAAACTTCTTAAACTGTAAGGGAAGATTTTAACCTACATGCTGTATGGTAATAATACCACACATCAAGCTGCATACAGGATGATTCTAAAATCATGGGACAAACATTGAGGGGTGGTAGAGCTCACTAAAACGAACAATTATTGTATAGGAATATATGGGCGGGAGTGACGCGTTGAGGCACAAACACAAAAACATAACACATTAACGGAAACATAAAATGTTTATTAGCAGCATACTTAAAGAGTGATTCCGTACAGAAAAAGTTAAAACAGTTGCTGGAAATGCTTCCACCAACAGTCACGCATGCTTGACGACCTCTTCATATGGCGTGATTCGCTGACAATGGTGGCGTGCGTGAAATACCCGGCGTATTTGAATATGTTCGCCAATCACTCCACCGACGCTACCAAGCTTGCATTACTGTCGGCGGTAGCAATTTTGAGCGATTATTATAAACATTGCTGTAAAAAGGCATTTAGCGGCGAGTTTGTAAATAAACAATGTGTTGCATTTAATGTGTTATTTTTTTGTTTGTGCCTCAACGCGTCACTCCCGCCCATGTATTCCTATATAATGATTGTTTGTTTTAGTGAGCTCTACCACCCCTCATTGTTTGTCCCATGATTTTAGAATCATCCTGTATATAGTAATGTTTAGCGTCGCTACTATACAAAGTTGGGAGCTTCCCTACGCATTTCACTGTTACCTGAGCAAATGTAGGAACGCTACAATGAATGTATAGGGGAAACATTACCATCCCTGCTTTCTCACTAAGCGTATACACTGGTATGGTAAATTTCAGAATAATTTATTAGAGTGCACATCGAATGAGTATCGAGACGCCATAGGTCCTCCTTCACCAAGGTTCGTTCTACGACTGATCCGTGAACCGATTTTTCTTGCAAGGGAAAACGTGGTGAATATCACCGGCATTCTATCGGTGTCTTGAGACACACCCGTATGCCCTTAAACACTTCATTCTCTCGTTTTACCGCACACAGATCATCTCACATCGTCCACGTTCCAGATTGGTATGTTCCTCAGATAGAGTAGCTGGTTCTACTGGCTGTCAGGTTTGTTGCACCTCAGCCATCCTGACCCTGACTTCTGAATGTGTAAAAGAAACACCTAAAAAGTTGGTGGCTTACTGTAACTAGATGCGTGGACAGCGCTACAATATATAAGGATTGTACAGTCTGCATAGACACTTGCCAGTTATCCTTAACTAAAAAATACTAACTCACGGAAAAGGTAAGACGACGGGGTAGCAAAATGACGTGGCGATTCATTTTATGTATAGATAGTTCATGGTAAACTAAAAACCTTTTGATATCAACCTATGAAAAAAAATTCACTGCCCTAAGAGCATGCATCTTAACGGTCACACTGACTAGCGTGCTCCCATTTAAGTTGGCAGCGAAATACGAAAAGTAGTCCCACATTTTAACGTCGTATTCAAAGCGTAACTTTTACATTTGAGACCATTGAACGTATTTAAAGTGTTATCTCTCCGTTTCATGCAGATTAGAGTAGGAATTGGCATATTGTTTAACATATTTACATTCCTAATAATTTCACAGTTAAAATTGATTGGCGCATTAGTAAAGTGAGAGGGTCAGTAGCAGTACTAATTTCACATTTGATTTAAGGATACAAACTGGGCAGAGAAGTAGATCTTAGGCAGGACTTTGAAAAGAGCCCAGTTAACAGTAAACAGGCTATAAGCGTGCCCAGTCGCTTATATGTAGAGGCAGTGATATTTCGCGAAAAGATTTCGAGACAAGATACAGTCCAAAGCACTGTAGGGTCGTCCAGCTTCTTTGATTGGCTAAAAAATATTCTGGCCAGTATTAACCATTTGCGCACGAATCACGAAGGTTCAGTGTCGGAGTTACATATTCCTGAGTGGCTTGGTCAAAGACGGACACGGCACCAGCAGCCAATGGAGGTATAACGACAGCTGAGGTGTGTATATAGTATTGAAGTCTACTGTGAGCTCCGATTTTTACGCGAAAAGTCACTGGCCCTACTTATAGGCCTTACTTGGCGACAGATCGTTTCCCAGTACTTGGCAACTAAAGTTCCGCCGTTCAGCTAGCAAGTCTGCTCGTTTCTCCCGGACGTGCAGCTCGAGTTAGCGTTACGGCACGGTAAATTTCTAGATATTCAGTTGCGTTTGTTAGGTGAACGTACTTAACAACACAAAAAGTGCAGAATAGTCTGCACACGAATAACGGCCACATGTTCATTTAACGGCTCCCTACCGAAACGACTCTTAGTGTCACATTTACCACACTTCAAAATGCTTTGCCGACCTCCCGTGGCGCAGTCTGTCGGTGCGCCGCCAACTTGGGGTGCGAGAGGTTCTGGGTTCGAATCCAAGTTAATGCATGGGTATTAGTTTAAGTTAGGTCATAAGTTAGTTTGTAAACCGTCCCCTGATAAGCCTTCAGGCATAACACTGGGGGGGGGGGCGATAATAAGCGTTATCCAAAACAATTTAAAATACTTTGCCCTAAGTACCGGAGCTGATGGGGTCTTGAAACTGAACAACTATCAGTTGCGCACCGTTACCTTCCTTCAAATGAAAATTTTTCCACTAGCCGGGTTTCAAGGCATCCCACCGACTACAACTATCAAGTAGTTTCCTGGGAAGGGCTATCTGAAGACACGCCTCTAGTTGATCTGTTTTTTTTTTACGGCGGTCTTGAAATCTTTAATCCGTAAAAATAACAGTGGCGGCTCTTGCCAAAGTATACACTGGCATGTGCTCCCCCATGTAAAATATAAAAATCCACAGCAAAAAAAAAAATATAAATCTTTATTCTGTCTTATAACTGGACGGTTAACCTACTTACTCATTAAACACTACATCAAAAGTTTACGAATAATGTTATCTCGTTTAAGACGCGCTTTGGGGGGCAGATGGTCTGTATCAACGACGCCGCGTATTTTCTTTTCCTTTTCGGACACACACACANAAGACGCGCTTTGGGGGGCAGATGGTCTGTATCAACGACGCCGCGTATTTTCTTTTCCTTTTCGGACACACACACGAGACGGCTTGGCAGTACCCCACCCCGCCTATAGTCTGTTCACGGTAAACTGAGCACTTTTGACAGATCTGCTTACGAACTACTTCTCGGATTGCGTTGTATCATTCCACCACCACGTAAATGAAACATTTATATGGGCTAGATTGCTTTACACATGTGTCGATCACGTAAAACTGTGAAATTATTAGAACTGTAAACGCTCTGCAAAAATGCTAACTAACTCTTACGCCTTACAGCATTTAACAAACAGAGATAATATGAAATAACTTCAGTATTCACTTACGTTAACGTAACACTTTTTATTCGACGTTAAGAGATGGAACTACTTTCCCTTCGTGGTTACCAACTTTACTGAGCGCATGCCTGACATTGCGCCGGTCAAAATATATGCAGGGGGGGGGGTAATCAGTGACATTTTTCAGAGGTTGATTTCAAAAGTCCTTNAAGACGCGCTTTGGGGGGCAGATGGTCTGTATCAACGACGCCGCGTATTTTCTTTTCCTTTTCGGACACACACACACGAGACGACTCGGCAGTAAGTACCCCGCCTATAAGCCGTTCACGGTAAACTGAGCACTTTTGAAAGATCTGCTTACGAACTACTTCTCGGATTGCGTTGTATCATTCCACCACACGTAAATGAAACATTTATATGGGCTAGATTACTTTACACATGTGTCGATCACGTAAAACTGTGAAATTATTAGAACTGTAAACGCTTTGCAAAAATGCTAACTAACTCTTACGCTTTACAGCATTTAACAAACAGAGATAATATGAAATAACTTCAGTATTCACTTATGTTAACGTAACACTTTTTATTCAACGTTAAGACATGGAACTACTTTCCCTTCGTGGTTACCAGCTTTACTGAGCGCATGCCTAACATTGTGCCGGTTAAAATATATGCAGGGGCGGAAGCAGTGACATTTTTCAGAGGTTGATTTCAAAAGTCGTTACTTTATCGTGAGCAGCATTTAATATTGCGTCAGCGGTACCTGCGCAGCGACAGCGCCTATTCTAAGATGTCCCTTGCAAGAAGCTAACGCACACACTCGTGAAATACGTGACGCCTAACATGCGCCCGAGGGAACTCATAGCTGCGTGAACATTAAGGCGGCCGGCCGCCTGGTGAGAGGTGTGTTNCAGAGGTGTGTTTGCGTGAGGCAAAAATTGACGAGGCACTACGGGCGACGGCGGCCGGCGTGTGTAAGGCGTTATCGCCTCTACGCGCCAGGCGCTCAACTGGCGTGCAGTCTTTCCGTTGACGACTCGCCTTGACGTGACTTTAAGCGGTGACCCATTATTTTGTTGGACAAGACTGTGTAGCAAAGTCCAGTGCGTATCTCTATCGTAGTTTCGCATGTATCTTGTTCGTTTATTATGAGATATAGCATTCTGAAAAGGCTGTTTATAGCTATGTTAGAGGACATGAATATAATATTTACAATGTGCGTAATGTCTTGAAAGTGCAATTCCGTCATTGTCTGGAATGTACGTTATTTTCGTAGAGGGTACGTTCAATAGTTTCGTCAAAACATGTTTTTTTTTTTTTTTTTTTTTTTTTTAAAAACACGCTGCAACGCATTTCAAGCACCATGTGTGCGACCACCTTTACTACAGGACTTTAACAGATCGGATAACTGGTTCGGATTCTAGCCGCACAAGATATACAAGTTTCTACTTTTTATTCCGTTGCATCTAAGCGTGGTCGGCATGATGACCAGGATACAATAAATGACCCCCATCGTAAATTGGTTTCAGCACAAGCATACCCCATATGACAACGCACAAGATGGGAAATGATTTACGGCATTATTAACAGGCATTTTACTTTTTCTTAAAAGATCTTCGATTACATTTCATGATTACCACAATGAAATTAGGAGAGTTTATTTGCAGTAAAAAGTATCTGTAAATGCTGACACTATAAAATGCCCCTGCAATTCGTTTTCAAAACTTTTTTTTTTTTTTTACTAAATTCCGGAAAATTAGAATGAACATAAATTTTCCAGAAATTTTTAAGAACAATAAATTTACTATCATTGCTCTTTATCTAAATGTATAACTATCATAAATTTTATCTTACACAGTTATTCAACTTAAAGTGCGTAACTATTTTTGCAAAATTTATTAAGAACGTAAATACGTTTTAGAATAAATAATTATTTGATTCACTTAGTGTCTGCTAGTTTTAATTAACGTGTAAAATAAAATGGGCGAAGTGTTTTGATACACACACCATGTTATGAAAAAACAATATTTCCTTCGTTTCATTCACAAACGCTGATAAATATTTTTAGCATGTGTCACTGTACCCGAGAGGTCACCGCAAACATCACACTAAACACCATCTGCTTTAGAAACATGAGCACCACAGTTAACATCTTCAACACCAAACAACTTGTTGCAACATCACGACAAACAAACCCAAACCCGTGGAACATCGAGAAAACGTTAGGAGAAGCCTCGCAGTGGGTTTTAAAAAACTGGGCATCAGAACAGCAGTGAGCCGAAAAAGTCTCCCTTGTCAACGCAGCTATAAACAATCAACGCATTAATATTATTAATCTTTGCAATCCTAGTATCCCGATTAATGAGTAGGCGCTGCTGATTAAGACTATGTTGTACGTTTGTCCGAGGAATTCTGGGGAAATAAATCTAAACTTAATTTTTAATGGACAGCTTATGTACAAATATACGTTATATCCGCAATCACTCAGATGCCACAATTCCAATTATGTATTACTGGCCATAACAGAGGCGAAAAACATTCACGACAGAATTTAATGTTCACATCAAGTAATCTCAACACTGTTGAAAGGATTAAATAAAGAAATACGCATTTTAATTTCCAAAATGTGTAATGATTAGGGGCAGTGATATTTCGCGAAAAGATTTCGAGACAAGATACAGTCCAAAGCACTGTAGGGTCGTCCAGCTTCTTTGATTGGCTAATAAAATGTTCTGGCCCGTGTTAACTGTTTGCGCACGAATCACGAAGGTTCAGTGTCGGAGTTACTTAGTCCTGAGTGGCTTGGTCAAATACGGACACGGCACCAGCAGCCAATGGAGGTATAACAACAGATGAGGTGTGTATATAGTATTGAAGTCTACTGTGTGCTCAAATTTTTACGCGAAAAGTCACTGGCCCTAGTAATAATTAATCATAGGTGAGTGTCGTGGATACAAAGATTTAGAGTTACTCCCCTGAAAAAATTCAAATTTATCTAACACGATAAGCAGTGAAGTTTTCTGACGCATAAGGCGGTCAATTTTTCAGTGAGATTGATAAAAATTCTGAGTTGCGTGTTACTGCCAGACTGCTCAGTTGAGCCTTTTTCGTATGGAACCGTCGATAGGCTGGGAAATATGAGAGTAAGAGGGATATGGAAATAAACTTGAATGCCCCAATATGAAGGGCCCACCCCCTTCTTTCCCACAACAAGATGAAATCGGGCCCTAGCAAATCCCATTCTCGTCAGGGGACGGCTTGGACCAATCATGCCAGCAGCTGACCAATCAAATACGACCCCTAAGGCGTAT
>NQII01004252.1:283496-295957 GCA_002778355.1 Clitarchus hookeri
GGCACGGAGACACAGGAAGGGACTGATATGTTTGAATTCACAACATATCAGTACCACTGTTCTCCTTTACGAACACTGCACAGTGTTGTTAACTGAATATATGTGTGCTAGTTGTATATTTTTATTTAAATAAATAACCCGAGAGGTTTAATTAAATTATCTTTTGAAATTCGCTTTCTAGTTGTAGGTACAGAGCGATGTAAGCGTAGAAGAAAGAAACTTCTAACAAGCTTATTTCTCGCAATACTTAACCAACGATTGAAATTAGTTCACTGGCGCTGCAGTGGCAAACTTTTGCTTTCCTAGCGGAACAAACCGGAGTACCTTGATAAACTTGTCAGTAGATGCGGTTATTCTGGGTCTGATATTACCAAGAATTTCAGAGTGATAAATTTTTTTAACCAAACCCAAGACTTCATAGCTACGAGTGAAGAGGAGGAATAATAAAGTATTTCGTCTCACGACCACAACAGCACCAGAAAATAAATCGTTCTTTATGATAGAAATGTAATTACTTTGTCACTGGCACACAGAGCGTTAACCTGATTTGCAAACAAATCGCCTAGTTTTTATAATAAGGTTTGCAATCATCGTAATTAATATAATATGAAGCTAAATTAATTATTTATGTTATTCCATTAAGAATACGCTTAAAAATAAAATTGTCAGCATTTTTTTTATCATAATCAAATTCATATTTTGAAAACCGAATACTTCATTTTAAAAAAAAGTCCCTCAATTACTGCTATTCTTCCTTAACAATAAAGAGGAAGAGCTTTTACTTCGTATTTATCTAAGGCCTATGTGTGTTTAATACAGACAAAACTGACGCAGTTTAGACAAAATTAATACAGTACTCTCAAAATCCAACAATGGTTCAAAGCTAATGGCGGCCAATTGTTTTACGGTAATTTCAGTTTCGAAGCTAATTTTTACTCACCGAATAGTAAAACGAAGTTCCCTTTTTTTTTCCCCCGGTGACTACGTCTGTTTTCCGACACGCCTAATCCATTTACATTAGCAGCAGGATCAACACGTTACAATAGGTCAGCTGGAGGCGAGCAAATAAGCCTCCCACGTCAAAGCCCAATAAGGCCCCCTCTCTGTCTCTTTCTCCTTTCCTGCATTCACGTTGGCCCGTCCGTCCTGGAAAGAGCCACGAGTTGGTTTCGAGTCAGTTCCAACAAATGTGTAGCCTGTTGCTACATCACGTATGCAGTAACTCGGCAATAGAGGTTTGAACTCACGCGTATTTTATTACGCGCAGCTCCACATCTATATTATTCCATGGCTATTGCTTATAGCGACAGCTTCATCCCAAAATAAAATACTACTGAAACTTGTACTAAAATAGATTAATTACTAGAATTTTGTCACATTATTTCTTGTAACCATCTGGATGGCCACTACTTTAAAATACGCAGGATAAACGGAATTATATATATATATGACAAGTTCAAATAACAATGTAAAATTCGGTATAAAATTTTAAGAATTTCACATTATTTGTACNTGTTTGAATTCACAACATATCAGTACCACTGTTCTCCTTTACGAACACTGCACAGTGTTGTTAACTGAATATATGCGTGATAGTTGTATGTTTTTATTTAAACAAATAACCCAAGAGGTTTAATTAAATTATCTTTTGAAATTCGCTTTCTAGTTGTAGGTACAGAGCGATGTAGGTGTAGAAGAAAGAAACTTCTAACAAGCTTATTTCTCGCAATACTTAACCAACGATTGAAATTAGTTCACTGGCGCTGCAGTGGCAAACTTTTGCTTTCCTAGCGGAACAAACCGAAGTACCTTGATTAACTTGTCAGTAGATGCGGTTATTCTGGGTCTGATATTACCAAGAATTTAAGAGTGATAAATTCTTTAAAACAAACCCAAGACTTCATAGCTACGAGTGAAGAGGAGGAATAACAAAGTATTCCATCTCACGACCACAAAAGCACCAGAAAATAAATCGTTCTTTATGATAGAAATGTAATTACTTTGTCACTGGCACACAGAGCGTTAACCTGATTTGCAAACAAATCGCCTAGTTTTTATAATAAGGTTTGCAATCATCGTAATTAATATAATATGAAGCTAAATTAATTATTTATGTTATTCCATTAAGAATACGCTTAAAAATAAAATTGTCAGCATTTTTTTATCATAATCAAATTTATATTTTGAAAACCGAATACTTCATTTAAAAAAAAAAGTCCCTCAATTACTGCTATTCTTCTTTAACAATAAAGAAGAAGAGCTTTTACTTCGTATTTATCTAAGGCCTATGTGTGTTCAATACAGACAAAACTAACGCAGTTTAGACAAAATTAATACAGTACTCTCAAAATCCAACAATGGTTCAAAGCTAATGGCGGCCAATTGTTTTACGGTAATTTCAGTTTCGAAGCTAATTTTTACTCACCGAATAGTAAAACGAAGTTCCCTTTTTTTTTCCCCCGGTGACTACGTCTGTTTTCCGACACGCCTAATCCATTTACATTAGCAGCAGGATCAACACGTTACAATAGGTCAGCTGGAGGCGAGCAAATAAGCCTCCCACGTCAAAGCCCAATAAGGCCCCCTCTCTGTCTCTTTCTCCTTTCCTGCATTCACGTTGGCCCGTCCGTCCTGGAAAGAGCCACGAGTTGGTTTCGAGTCAGTTCCAACAAATGTGTAGCCTGTTGCTACATCACGTATGCAGTAACTCGGCAATAGAGGTTTGAACTCACGCGTATTTTATTACGCGCAGCACCACATCTATATTATTCCATGGCTATTGCTTATAGCGACAGCTTCATCCCAAAATAAAATACTACTGAAACTTGTACTAAAATAGATTCATTACTAGAATTTTGTCACATTATTTCTTGTAACCATCTGGATGGCCACTACTTTAAAATATGCAGGATAAACGGAATTATATATATATATATGACAAGTTCAAATAACAATGTAAAATTCGGTATAAAATTTTAAGAATTTCACATTATTTGTACCAATAACACATTTTTCTTAGTTACTATTTCGCTCGTCGTTTTACCAGTCATACGTTGCCTCTCAGAACCGTGGTTTCAAATTATGGTTGCATTTCATTAACGGGACGTGTAAGTTTTGCTGCTTTTCCTCGGCTCAACTGTAATAAACTATCTACGTTAGCTTAATAGCACCTGAGACACTAAAATGGAGTGCACAATTTACAAAAACAGTTAAATATACTTCTACACTAAACCATTCAATCAGACTCCACGCGGCTTAAAATAGTAAACATTCAATTTTTTTTTGTAAAAGGTTACCTC
This sequence comes from Clitarchus hookeri, assembly GCA_002778355.1. NCBI lineage: Eukaryota > Metazoa > Arthropoda > Insecta > Phasmatodea > Phasmatidae > Clitarchus > Clitarchus hookeri. The sequence continues at coordinate 286,796 of NQII01004252.1, forward strand.
GCTGAAAGCACTTCTTGTCTGAAAAACTAACAATAGTATTTTAATTTACAGGCAAACATTCGAAATAAAAGCACTTGAATTACTTGCACGGGGTAGATGACCTATTAAANGAATTACTTGCACGGGGTAGATGACCTGTTAAAATGACCGAACACTCACATTTTATGTGACATACATTCCTTCAGTCGCAATTCTACTCAGGATATTTTCAGCACGCAAGACAATATAATTTAGGAAGCGGAAGTAACGTCTAATGAGTAACATCAACCCCGCTAACACTTTATTCAGAGAATATTCGTTTATTTTTGGCATGCTGCAGAATCCGTCAAAGTACAAGTTCTGTTTGCTGTCAGAAACTAACACCTTTAGTTGGTAACCACAAAATTCTTCTGTCAACATGGACCTCACAAAAGATTTTGTGGTACGAACGAAATTTTTTTTTGTCATTTCACTATTTAGTGGCAACTTCAAAAGTATTTCAGTGGTCATCACTTAATTCGATGGTTGGTAGGCAATAATGTGTTCGTTGGTTTCGGCACCAGGAATCAAACCCGGGTCCTCTCGAGCACGTTACCACTGCACCAAGTTTCTCGGTGGTGCTGGCTTTGACCTAAGCACGCACATGCCACAAACCAGCGGCACACACGCCACGATGCATATACCACAAACAAGACACGCCAAGATCTGAACAATTCAGATCACGGAAAATTTTATTTCCTGGAGTCATTTATTTGTAACATTTACTTACTCAGAATGAAGGGATCGTGTAAAGCCTCCCCAAAATTTCTTGTGACTATCTCTCTTGAATTCGTTTGTAGCCTGTAGCAAGGAGTTGAACACGGGCAATTATAGCGGACAATTCCGANTGAACACGGGCAATTATGGCGGACAATTCCGAATATCAAGGATTTAATTCTACAGCAGTAGCAAAATGTTTTACTCGGGACGATACGGATGCTATTGCTGCCAACAAAATATAAATGTTTTTTCAATAACAACTGGCTCCTGCTTTTGCAATAGAACGATAGAAACTATTTCCCAGTGAAAAAGTTTTTATGTTGCAAGGATTGAAATGAAAAACTTACGTAAACGTTAAGGGGTTAATTAGACAACAAAAACTAAAGCAGCTATATTTTATATATGTCACAGCACCGTGCTATAAAAACAAATACGAGTTCGGAGGGAAAGGTGAGAAAAGTAAAACACATATATAACATATAGTCACTACCGTGAAGCCTAGGTATGGTATACACCTTCACATGTGGAGTTGAACGAAAAATTTACTGCAAATATAAAGGTAATTTATTTAAGATAAAACACTGATTGCATGTATACTGGTGCAACTGAAGTAAAAACTGCTAACACTACGAAACGTGCTGATATAATTAAATTATTTCGTGACAACGATTGGGGCTGTCGCCCTTATTGCGCACTAAATTTCGTAACAGGGACATACGGTGTGCTTCTAACGACAAATAATTAGAATCATGAAAAAATTAAAAAATAACCAGTGCCAGTAATTGAACCCAGATCCTCCGATTGGAAAACTACAACGCTATCCAGTATAATGAGATCAAATTATGGCTTTATGGATGTATTTATGTGAATCACTAAATTGTGAAACTGACTGTAAGCACGGGACTGAGTATTAGACGTAGTAAACACATTTGCTAATATCGCCAAAAGATTTATGTACACATTCTATTATCTAATCTAACCAGCTACAAAAAGATGATACGCCAATAACAGTAATTCACGACATTTCACTTGTGACTGTTATAGCTTTGACGCATCTCGCGTGGTAGATTAGGCATGACGACATTACCGCACCCTGCCATCTAATAATACATATCCAGGGCGGGCAGCAGTCCACGAAACTTTCAACCCGGGGATTCACCCCCGGGGATGAACCGAGACGACGAAGGACACAGGGGATGTCCCGAGGCGTATGGTTGCTCGGGGATGAACCTTCAGCCAGATAAGTCACACGTCGAAGGAAACAGGAGGTGCCCCGACTAGAATTTGTGCAGACCACAGCTCAGAAATTAGTACTATAGGAATCCTCGAGACCCCACCCTCGCCCTTCCTCCAGCCTAGTTGGAGCGCACAAGCCACTGACGAGACAGAAAATCAGGCACAAAGAACGCCCGAGTTACACAGGGGAACTCCCCAGTTCTCTCCCGAGAAAGTGCTGACAAAGGTAGCTTGAATATAGCGACAGACGCGTTAAATTCACGAGCACAGCCGAGGTGGAAGTCAGTTGTTCGCCGGCCATGCCGAGAGACGCGAGGCAGTCGGGTGAGTCCGTCAACCAGGCCGGGGTTCGGACCCCGGCACAGGCCGAGTCAGTTTTGTTCAGTAGTTGTTCAATGCGAGGCGGAGAAGTTGTTCAGAGACACACCGAGAGACGCGAGGCAGTCGGGTGAGTCAGTCATATCACCAGGCCGGGGTTCGGACACGGCACAGGCCGAGTCCGTAAGGTTCAGTCAGTTAGCCCGAGACAGTATGTGTAGAGTTCCGGGACAAACCAAGTCGGGATGTGAAGTGCGAGACGAGTGGCAGCCTCATAACGAGGAGGTACCACGACGAGAGGAAGTAGTCGTGCGCCAGATGGCGACGAAGCACCACGGCGGGACGCAGGGTGCGATACCGAGTGGGAATCAGTCAGTCAGTCAGTCAGTGAGTCAATTGTGATGTCACCGGGGAGAGAACGAAGGAACAGCCGAGACAGTATGTGTATATCTCCGGGAGAATCTGTGTAGAAGTGCCGAGAACTTATGAGTATATTCCCGAGAAAGTAGTGATAGTTTCCGAGGCAGAGGAGCAGACGTCGACGCAGGAGAGGAGACGCGAGGTTTCCGACGGGAATCGCCAGCCGAGGTCACAGAGACATCACAAGTTAATGTAATTTTTAAACATCTTCACTATTTTTCTCTTTGAATATATTTAACATTGGCGGCTGATTATATGCACATTTAGGATATGGCTGGCTTTTAAAAGATGGTCGCCTTACCTGGCGCTTAAACTGCGTTGCGCAAGTTTTCAAATATGTTTTTTTTTACGGAACTACTAAATGTATCCGCAATATGTTTACTAACGAAAGTAGAACATACCCCAAGTGACGACGGAACGGTTCTTTCAATATTTCACCCACGCTATGTACCTGAAGCTGTTTTGCGTGTTGTAAGCCAAGAAACGAGGTGGTAATACGAGCGACACTACACACGCACGCATATCACCCCATCGCCCCTACGCGAAAGTTGCTGAACTGTCTTGCTGAGTTTCCGTCGTGAAACTTCATTACACGGGAGTAAAGCCCACAGATTTAACTACAGAAATACGATTTTAAAGTTTTCCAACAGCTGAAGGAACCCACGCAAGCAGGCTCTAAAATGTGCAATTTTTTTTTTACCATTCTACGATTTTTTTTTACTACACCTTATATGATAAAAGCAAAACTATAAGACATTCCGTAGACTATTGGTTTTTACCTTTCATAACAAAAAATCGTATTTTCAGAGGTTTTATTTACTGATATACGCGTACGCTCACACAGTGACTTCTCAGAAAATATTTTAGTGATATCAAATATTTTAATTTATAAATATAAAATATAACATTTTAGTCCTCTTAAAGTCACATAGGTGCAGGTAACACGACGAAAACACTTTACGCCAGTTGAAAATCCTTTCGCGTAGCGGCGATGGTGCACCTGATGCGCGTGGCAGTCTCGCCCTTATCGCTAGTTTGCTTTTAAACCTCAAACGCGATAATAACTTCAGATGTACGACCGCCTTAATGGTTACCGACTACTGCTATACAAATGCAAGGGCTATTGGTACAGTTTGTGGTACTCCAAGTAAAGTCCATTCACGGTTTCTTCGGATGTTTTGAAACGAACCTTTGAAAAGTCACCCTAGGAGTAACAATTCAACCTGCCTTTACAATAACTTGTATACCGCAAATATATAACACTGTGATTAACTTTAAGTATTGTATTCCTGAATAAACAAAACTTTAACGTAGTGTCTTCTATGACTTGTAATATTTATTTCGTATTAAAAAAGAATTAAAAATAGTGAGAGCAACTATATGTTGGCAACGGCTAGTAAGAAATATTTCACAGATAAATATTGTTTAAACATAGATTTTTAGTATGATATTTGTAAATTAAACGTTGCCAATTGACATATTGAAATTTTTAGATAGCACTGAAGGAAACACATTTCATTGTTACAGTTAAAAAATATCAGCGCAAATTACCGCGCTAGTAGCAGAAGGAAAATTATACATGTTTTTAATTTTAGCATATTTCATACTTATTACAGCAAAAGTTATGATTTAGAATTTTTAATGTGCAACTAGAACGAGGTTGAATTGTTTGTATACTTATTATAATAGATTTAGATGCGATGGCGGGACGGTTACGAATCCGAAGTTGGCAGAAGTGGCGACTGGCGACATGACATGGCGTGTTGCTGAACGAAGCGTTAATTTTCCTTTATGAGAAAAATACTTAAAATTACCACATCAAGCTTGTGCACGTTGTGTTTTTTTTTTTTTTAACTTACCTAGGTAAGTTACGATGTTGTGATAAATCTGTTTTTCCGCGGCAGGAATAAATATACTGTAACATGCGTCATGACTGCTGCGTGTGAAAGAGTAATGTTGACTCTATGTTACGTTGGGCCAGTGTGTGCGTGATTGCGAATATTGGACATACAAAATGTATACGTTTTAACCGAGAAATGTTTTTAAGACGAAATTAATTTTTTGAAAGTCACGTTAACATTGTAACTTTGCCCTAGGTGTTTGGAGCACAATTCTGTAACGTGCTTACGTTTCTGTGATCTGAATGTTTGCCACAATCCCAACGAAATACTAAGCCCAGACAGATGAATTTAAATAAATAATTAAATAAACCTACAAAATAGTAGGTATCAATGCATAGAAATATGAGCGGAATAAAAGTTACGGTAGGTCTATTCGTGTGCATGTTCACCACTATCTTTTAAGTTTATCGCTGCTACGTACAAAAAATAAGCGACACGAGTTGCGTGCTTGAATTTACTGCGTCTTTTCGTTGGACTGGTTGTCCCTTCGTTTTATTTTTTATTCCAACTGAGGCCGTCCTTTTAACGAAATAACCCAACACACATCAATAACAAGCGTTTAAATACTACGGTTCTTCCCCCCCCTCCCCCCGCAAAAAGGGTTAAACACAGTCGCGGCAAAATATTAACTTGTATTATGTGTAATGTGATATACCGCGTATAGCAAATATTTGAACAATGTAGAATAATAACCGTAAGAACTATCGTTAATACAGACATTGTTAAAAGGTAATAAAGCTGACCTAAATGTGGTCATAGGCCTAAATTGTGAACATTCGTACGTAATGATTTTTGAAATACGATAGAATTCTTTGAATAGCTGAAAACAGTAAATAAAGCATTTGACAGTTAAATCGTAGATGTCACATGGCAGCGTTTATGTTTTCATGTAGCGGAAGGATACATAATCGGTAACCAAAAGTAGAACTTTAGCAGGGCTTCAGAAAAGTGTAAAGTAACCGCGAATGGTATACAGGCCATAACATTACAATTTATACGTTTTACATTGATGACGCTTCTTCAGAAGAATACGGACGCTTCTTGTCAATGTAAGGTTTCGATGGACTTGCTTCCATCTAAACTATAAATGGAAACTTCTATACATTAAGCGGCATCGAAACGTGCCGATCTAAAAGACACTCTTGAAATCCTTACGGAATGGTTTCAACACACATCGCGTAGGCTAAGCAGTTCTATCGTGCGTGGCGGGTAGCGAAATACGTCGTGAGCTCTTCACAAAATGGTTCAATTTTGAATCCGAGCTCTGCTTTCCTTCCAAGGGACAAGTAGGCTAAAGCTCTAAAAAAGGAGCGGACAAAAGGAGAAGAAGAAGAAAAAAAAAAAGGGTTTCTGTTTGTTCAGTCGAGGACGGGTTGGGGAGGCAGGCGAAATAATACACGTGAAATCTTTGTGAGAAGCAAAACGCTCCGTAAGAATGGCTAATCACCTTTAACATGCTGGAGAGTGAACGCTTCTCCCATTTTCTTTGGTAGGTGGACGGCAGGGTTTCTTTCAGCTACGCCAAGAATAGCAAAAAAAAAATAAAATAAAATAAAAAGAATAACATACCTTCCCCGCTCCGCGATATCCGCTGCGGGACTAAGCGCGCGGGATAATAATACAAAGCTCGAAATCTCTCGGTCTTTTTGCCGCGTTGCCAGGGCAGAAAGGTAAACGCAAGCACGACAGAAACGCGCCGTTTAATCCACGAAATGTATCTCCAAAGCCGAAAATTAAACAGACGCAAGGCAGCACAAAAGAAAACTTGTATTTACAGTAGAGGCATAAGCTAGTTTATTCCGGTGTTTCCATTCATTTCGATTCTTCCACTCGGTGCGCTGCGTCAAGAACAAAAAAAAAAATACACGTGAAAGAAACGTCGCGTTACATCCACTGTATAGGCCTACACAAAAACTGCGGAATCTGTAGGTATATTCAGCTCATGATAAATTCGGACTACCTTGAAGCCCTGCTTGGTGGCAAGCCGTTGTGAAGCTGTCAAAACTTACGTAAACGACCACGCCTAGTCACGTCTGCCATTAGACGGAACTACGCATTTTACACGCTTGTTTTATGGCTTAAGTGTTTGTTTATGTCTAAAGATATTCACAAATAACTTGCTGGACGGTACTTGAGCTCTTTAAAACCGCACTGGAGTCATGACAGCGGATGGTTTTGTGACAGGGTCGTTGTATACAAGTAAGTCACTTACATCGCGCAGAGAAATATCGAGAAAAATGTTTCAAAAATCGTCTGAAGGAAACATGATTATCCAGAAATGTATTTTACTTAATACCTGCGAGTGTCTTTTTTTTTTTATGTGACAAAGTGACATGACAGGCGCTAAGAAAATATTCTGGGCACGCGAATCACCTTTATAGAATTACCATAGTTATTTAAATCAAGGTTTTGAAACCTAGGTGCCTAACATCAGCGGAATGGCTGAACAAAACTTTCATCATAAAAACCTGTCATGCACGTAGGTATACCCAACGTGAGATTCGGAACCACTAGCTCGCATGCTCGCAAACACTGACTACAGCGCCACCGAAATACGCATATGTTTGAAACAAATCAAATTTTTTTAATGGTTTGAATTGTCGTGGCATATCCTATCTCCGTGCGTTTATAAACACTCGGAGTTACCCAGCACGGCTAGTTATTACAGGCTGGAAAGTCAACACGGACGAAAACACGACTACTTTTAAATTATTCTAATGTTGCTTCCATCCGTTAGAAAGAAAAGTAGTTTAACAATCACACTAAATGTGCCCTATTTAAGTGTTAATTATATTTCAAGCCTGATTAATAATTACACAGGGAAAATTTTTTCAAATGACTCATAAAACAATAATTTACAATATACCGAAATAAGTTATTTGAAAGATATACTTGATTTATAAAATTACAGAACTGAATATTAATAACTAGGTTTTTTTTTTTTTCAAATCAACTGGAATTCAGAAATGCGTTAATATTTTATTTCTCTATCAGTTTTTGTTCACAGATTTAGTTGCAAAGGCGAAATGTTTAATAGCATTTCCTTTTTCGTACGAAGCCACCAAGAGATACATTCCACATCCACGAAAACTTTCAAAACTACACCAGTTCACTTCATTTATGTAGTTTGTTCGCCGAACTTCGCTCGTAAAGACATGCATTCACAGTTACTGAGTTAAAAAAAAAAAGTTATTATTTTGAGTCTGCTCGAGAGAATATAGACATACTGATGCTAAGCATTCTATAATTTTCGTTTATCTTATAGGCGGCTGTTAAGAATGACCTACCTCACTTGATAACGATTGGTCGACATTCAAACTATCTTACACCAAGCAAATGTGCATCATTTTCTAAAAATTAATTGTTTAAGAAGTACTATAAAACAACCTCAGTCAACAATATTTCTACAGAAGTCTTCATTCAACCTTCAGCAACGTTCCTGATATACACTATCAGTGTGGTCAATAATAGGAAAGGAAAAAAATGAGAAGAGAATTAAAGTGTTTTCGTGGTGGAATTTAGTAAAGTCGAAACTGCATACAGTAAGAAAAGGCGAGAAAAGACACACCAAAGAGCATATGTGAGCACAAAATTAAAATTTAAATTATGTCGACACAAAAATTTTTTTTAGAATGAGCGTTAAGTATTTATAAAAAAGAAATAGAAATTTAATTGCTATGCTGCAGCAAATGTAAATATTTATTTTGCTTTAATATGCTGGATATATGCCGTACTATTGGCATATACGACTATTCACGTAAGCTCACATAAAAACGTACAGCATAAATTTNATGCTGGATATATGCCGTACTATTGGCATATACGACTATTCACGTAAGCTCACATAAAAACGTACAGCATAAATTTAGGTTTTTAAAAAAATCTTAAAAAAAAAAATAAAGTAATTTAAACTATCAGAAAACATTTTCCTACGGATTAAAGAGAGGAGATTTATAACGCGGTTTCTTAAGAGGGCAATGTTTCATGTTCAGGTAAAAATTATTATTTCTTCTCTGATTCTGCTCTGGAACACAAACAAGGCGAAACTGAGCCCCAGAATAATCCAAAGTCGGACCCAGAGATCGTAAAAAAAAAAAATAATAATAACACAAGTGTTGTGGTAACAAGAAGACGGGACAGCGAGCCGGGGTGAAATACAACGAACGCGTGGAAACGTGCAGTGAAAATCACACAAACGAAATTTCACTTCGCCACGGAAGTAGCCATGGAGGGGGGAAGGGGATATTTTATAAACTACTTCCGAGGTGGGGTAAGTTCGCCCGCGACCCGCTTTAAGAGACATTCTCGGTGCAATTGCGCGACGTGAAGCAGCGAGAGAGGGGGGTTCCCGGCGCTAAATGGATTCCATTCCCGCGACAGGACAGGTTGTTTTAAAGGATAAAACCTCCCCTGCTCGCTATGATAAGCCCTCTCAACCTGTTCCGCCAGAGACGGCGAACAGAGGAGGAAAAAGGAAGCCCGCGGAGGAAAAGGTAGTAGGGGAAGGAAGAGGAGGAGGAGGAGATATCTTCACAATCCCCCCCCCCCC
>NQII01004252.1:296118-315635 GCA_002778355.1 Clitarchus hookeri
AAGAAAAATCTTACGGGAAAAGGTGGAAGAAAATTGAAATGAATTTCTTTCACTTCCGAAGATGGAGTTTGCGTTTGTAAGATCTAATAAAAACAAATCCGCTTTGCTCCAAATCTTCCAAAATACATATTTAAAAAAATAAAACGAAAAAAAAAAGGAGGGTGGGGGGGGAATTTCTGCTGCAGCATGTTTTACTCTTTTTCCCCGGAGATTTAAATTCATGCCATCCGTGATTTGAATTATGCATGTGCTAGTGTGCTGTTTTGAAGTAGTCAAGGGACGTACCCCACTATTGGTCGGGCATGGATATTAGAACCACCACAGGCTAAGGTGTAGTATCTAATACTAGCTTCGCGTCAATACACATTAGCTGAGTACTTAAGGGTTCCGTCTGCCTGGCTCTTGAACTGCGTTGCAGAGTGTTTCAAGTCCTGGTTTTTTCGACGAAACTATTATACGTGCCCCCCAGTATGCTCGCCTAAGAAAATACATCATACCCAGACGAGGAAGGAACGATACTTTAAAGTTACCACGCATGCTGTAAATATTATTTTGGAGCCCTGCAATATAGTTAAAGAGGGCTTTTTCAGACTACCGTATTTTAAGCCTTTCATTCGCATTGTAGGCAACCGTCAACATGTTGCACGGGAAACTTATATTTGACCGGTGCTGTACTCTGTAAGGCACAGTGGCCCATGATCCTCCCTGAGGATAGCTGATTCATGAACCATGCTGCTCACAGCGCTCGTCACAAAGCACAAAGACTACGGCTTATTGGTTGTGACAGTGAAACAAGTTATTTGCCAGATAAGTACAGCACACATCAAAAAATTTCGAATTTGCAACACTAAAAAATTATCAATTAATTTGGGAATGAAAGGGTTAAAGCTTACTAGCCGGACACAAGCCAAACTACGATAGGAGCCTATATTAAACTTTGCTGCAGATTTTTCATCAATAAAATGAAAGGGTCACCACTGAAGTCCCATAGGTACACGCAGCACTACGAGAACATTGCACGTCGGTTCATAGCCCTGCGCGTAGCGGCGATGGCGCTCTTGTAGCGCGTGCCAGTGTGGCCCTTATAGATCCGGAGCTTCTCGGCTAAAAAAAAAAAAGGAGAAGAAAGCGATGCAGGATGGCGGTATCCTTAAGAACGCAGAGAAGAAATAAACGCTCGTGCCGCGAACTCTAAGCGCACACGCCAGCAAAATTTTGGAACGGCGTTCGCCAATCAGCGCGCTGTAACCTTCTCGCCAGCCGGCAGCCCAGCCAACAGGGAACCTTTCGCAGCATGCAGTATCCAATCACAAGCGAGGCTCGTTCCCAGAGGAACCCCCTCACGCGCAATTTCGCCTCTGCGTAGTTCTCTGCTCTGCGACTCCGCGAAGGGAAGGTAGTTAAAGGAAACTGCGTTTATCTNAAGGGAAGGTAGTTAAAGGAAACTGCGTTTATCTTCGGGCTGTCAAATATACGCGGCGCCGTATTACAACACGCACGCGCCCCGCGTGAAAACTCGCACAGCTGGTGATATTAGAGAATAACTGCATCGCTTTCTGTAGAGCTGGGGGCGTGCTGGCACACGCCATTTGCACGGCGATCGAAAGCACTCCGGGCGAGGGTGATGCAAAGGTAAGAGTTTTTGATGATAGCCACGCCGCGATAAAGCCCGACAGCGGGGGCGGGTAAACGGGGGAGGCGGATAGAATTTAACTTTCACGAATTTAAGGGGAATCCCAAATAAACAACATTAAAAGCTTCAAGGTCACATCCGGCCCATAAGGAAACATTGCAACGGCGATGAGAAATAGCATAAACAAACTTCGAGTGTGTTCTGTTTCCTCGCAGTTTTAAACTGTGACTATAGGGTTACAATACAGCAATCCGTTCAAAAAAAGNTTCGAGTGTGTTCTGTTTCCTCGCAGTTTTAAACTGTGACTATAGGGTTACAATACAGCAATCCGTTCAAAAAAAAGATACAGCATAATTGCTATAGTTTAAAACACTGGTTTACAGAAGAGTAAATATCGTAAACAGATTTTCGCTGACTTTGACACTTATCAACGAACACATTTGTTCTTCAGCAACCAAATTTATGAACGGGCAGCAAAATGTCGCCCATCATTTCTGTCCCGTAAAAGAATTTACATTAAAATATTTCAATAAATTATTTTAGGAATTAGAATAGACGCAGTTGCTTACGATGTGGCCCCTAGTAAAAAAAAATGTTTAACTTCTCAAGATCACGTCTGATTATAAGGAAACATTGCGACTGGCTTTACTAAGGATGCTGCGCTATGCATTCAGAGGCAGGCGAATTCCTCGCAAGCTAGATCTGTGACAGTAGGACGTTATTACACGCGATGAAAGCCAATGGATTAAACTTGGGACGGCAATTTCTACTTTTATCCTTGCCCTTAAAAAAAACTTCGCAGGAGAGCAATAAAAATGCTGTTTTTTTATAAACCATTTTTACTGTTTTTTGTGAATATATTTAATAGGATAAAAGCAAAAAGTGGCGGCTGTATATATATATATGATTTATTATTATTATTATTTTACTTTGTGGGGGAGGGGGGGATCGTATTCACAGAACATTTATTTGCTCGTATGTGCGTATACGCGCAAAAAAAAACTGATTTTAAAAACAATATTTTACTGCTTTTAAAAACAATATTTTACCAGGCAGTCCCCTTCATGACAAGTAGATTAAAGCATAATTTTTGTCATGCTCGAACTCCGCGTTCATCACGAGTGTTAGATATCAGTTCGTTTCTTTTATATGTCGCAACTGCAGATGCATTTCTGTTTTGAGCGACGTGTACACAAGAGAGTTTCCACAGAGCGCAGGCGATATAAGCCGTTCACGGCAAACTTAAACACGTTTGAAGGTTCTGCTTAAAATCAGCTGGTATGCACGTTGTGTATCCCTCCGCCACATGTAAAATTAACAATGCTGTGGGCCTGGTCACTTATTCATGCGTCAGTCAAGCGAAACTGCGAAATTATTAGAAAAGTAGATGTTTTACAAATTCGTTATTTCTTAAACTTGTATGCACTTAAATTACTGAAAGAAAAATAAATATAGTCACTGTTCACAAATGTTGATCTAGCATTATTAATTCAGCGGTAAGACACGGAATTACTTTCTCTCCGTCGGTAACGAATTTACTGGCCACGTGCCAGTCTGTGTGCCCGTTAAAATGCATGCATACAGGGGCATTGGCATTTTTCAAACGTTGATTTCAAAAGTGCTCACTTTACTGTGCACAGTCTTTAGTCTCAGCATTCGGTATTATACTGTTAGCGCCACAATTTGCGAGGGGCGCGGTGCGGCCGGCGGAGGAAGAGGTAGCTTCGCGCGCAGCGTGCCGCAGCCTGGTGCCGTNAAAATAAATATAGTCACTGTTCACAAATGTTGATCTAGCATTATTAATTCAGCGGTAAGACACGGAATTACTTTCACTCCGTCGGTAACGAATTTACTGGCCACGTGCCAGTCTGTGTGCCCGTTAAAATGCATGCATACAGGGGCATTGGCATTTTTCAAACGTTGATTTCAAAAGTGCTCACTTTACTGTGCACAGTCTTTAGTCTCAGCATTCGGTATTATACTGTTAGCGCCTCAATTTGCGAGGGGCGCGGTGCGGCCGGCGGAGGAAGAGGTAGCTTCGCGCGCAGCGTGCCGCAGCCTGGTGCCGTNCAATTTGCGAGGGGCGCGGTGCGGCCGGCGGAGGAAGAGGTAGCTTCGCGCGCAGCGTGCCGCAGCCTGGTGCCGTACTAAAAACATTAGTCTCCGTATAATCAGTTGTGCGTCTACCGATGCGCGCCGGATGTTTTTGTAACAGTTAGTGCACAGCCGGGCCGTCACTAGTATCAGCAGCCCCTGGCTGGACCGTGCCGTCGGCGTAAGCACAGGCATCTAGGGAGGCGAGCCGCCAACACTTGTGGCGCGGACAATAGTTGGCTCGCATCTAAGCAAAAATTAAAACGTCCTTTGAATATAAAATATATAAATCCGTGCCCTTGCTGCAGATACACTCCGTCGAAAACAAAAAATAGCTACGCCCACGAGGAAGTGTCGGATTGCAATGCTGCTCAGAAAGAAGGAAGACAAAATCACCCAGAACAAGAAATGATTGAAAATTGGGACTGGTGTGGGCAACATTTATTGTGATACACATACGTCTCACAGGATGACGTCGGGCCTAAAAAATAGTATCGAAGATTTTCTTTTACCGCTGCGTAGACAAACGCGTGGGCAAAAAAAAATAACGTCACGCTTACTTCATATGGAATATCACCACTGCCAAAAAAAAAAGTTTAGATAAAAGTAGTATACTTTTCACGACGTGTTTACTCGTGCGTGTTAAAATAGAGGGTCGCTCCATTTAAAATACAGGTACAGGGAGACAAATGCGTAACACTTAACGTACTACACTTGAGCAGTGCGTATGACAGTAACCTACAGGAAGACNGGTACAGGGAGACAAATGCGTAACACTTAACGTACTACACTTGAGCAGTGCGTATGACAGTAACCTACAGGAAGACGATGGTCAACCTATGGGATTATAAATAATAGGCAATATTATCTTTGGTTGCCCGCTGCAGTTTTAACGAACCAATTTAATGCATAACTACAAATATGGGCATAGATTCCAAATTTTTCCATACGGCGCGTCTTACTATGCTGCACGTGGAATTGCGTTCTCATCCCATAAAAATATGCCAATAATATTTATTTTTTATTAAATGCACTCATGTGTAGCCCATGGGCTGAGGCAAATACAAATGATATTCAGATGTGATAGATCGTGAATGACGTGGGTATGTGGCGAAAGTTAACATTTTCTCAGGACGTTTGTGGAAAATAGTTTAGTTTACTATCGAAATTATAACTTTTTTTCCAACAACGTAACTCATTAATATTCGCGGTATGAAAAAGATTACCTTTTAATGGCTCTACTAAATAAAAAACATTTTATGAGTGGTTAAAAATTATTTACTCTAGAGGTACTTCAGTTTTCCACCGTAAGGTAGCATGTAGCAAAAATTTAGTAATGCCTTACAAAAACATCTTTATTTTTTTTATTATTCCAGTTTTGGGTCAATCAAAGGACGGGAAAATTCGTATTCAATACAAATGCTTCATTATTCTCAATCTTAATGGTAAGAGTAACGTACAGTGCGTATTAATCAAATAATTATATTAGGATAGCAGTTAATAATCTACCGCATAAACAAAACGCCCGGAGTCTTGTCTGCTTCTAGCCTAAATAAGAGCCCGGTGCCCAAACCCCACAGTACAGAGCCCCTGCCGCCGACCCAACGATTTGAGAAAGTGTCAGGGTGCATTTGTTTTTACAAACACCTAGTGAGTTATGGGAGTTTCGGCTTCCGGTCTCACAACACTAAATGCCATCCGGTGGCGTGTAAGTGTTCGGTGGCAGTCTGCTTCNCCGGTGGCGTGTGAGTGTTCGGTGGCGGTCTGCTTCTAATTGTCAAATAAACAGCGTCATCACTAAATTTCACAACTTCGTGCTAAACCAATTATGTGTAAAAGGACTGATATATCGTACGTTTTTTTGTGAATGGAAGCTATAGTTAGCTGAACGACGTTGTGAATTGGAGGTCGGGGTGGGATGAAGAGGTTGTTCTAGAAATGTTTTCCATTTGGCTCTCATCAAAGCTGTATATCCTGCGTCATTCTGTGGCAACTGGGTTCTGAAAGGGAGTGGTGCTATTTGAGGACGACCTCTGTCGAACTATCCTACACGTCCGCATCAAACTCTCCAGAGAATAATGTCCTCTTACGAAGCACTACGCCGATTTGTATTATGAAAGTGACTCATTCCAAACTTATGAGTGGAAATCTCTTTTAAATACTAAATGAACCGAAACATTATATTAAACACACATTAATCATAGCCCAATGAATTTGCTTAGAAACGAAGAAAATTTACAAAACCAATTTCCGAAGCGCCACTCCATTCCAAACAATGAATATAGATCACGGGTGATTAATTAGTGAGCCCTGAATCCTGTACAGCTAAAAGCGTAACTTTGAAAAACTGAATAATTCAAGCAAATAAAATGTCGTGTTATAGTAAAATACATAAGTAGGGCCAGTGACTTTTCGCGTAAAAATCGGAACACACAGTAAACTTCAATACTATATACACACCTCAGCTGTTGTTATACCTCCATTGGCTGCTGGTGCCGTGTCCGTCTTTGACCAAGCCACTCAGGACTAAGTAACTCCGACACTGAACCTTCGTGTTTCGTGTGCAAACGGTAAATCTGCCCAGAACATTTTTTAGCCAATCAAAGAAGCTAGACGACCCTACAGTGCTTTGGACTGTATCTTGTCTCGAAATCTTTATGCGAAAAATCACTGCCCCTATACATAAGCCACAAAATTACTTCCAACCCCTTTTTTTTTTTTTTTTTTTTTTTGTGAAATGGCTAACTTGTGTTTTTCCACGATTATTTTATGTATAATAAATTTCGGTGCTGAATATTTGCGTAATAAAGGTTCGTGCAGTGTACGTAACTCATTTTTTATTATTACGTAATCAAATAAATTCACACTTATAGACACGCCGGTAGTAGCTATTCATAGTGTGTTCACGGTTTCTTCGCACTTTTTGAATCAAACCTTTGAAAAACCACCCCGAGCGTGTTTGGTTGTGTCCTAAATGTTAAATATATCACAACCGTTTTGTTCTCGTGTTACAATAACAAAAACCTTATTTTATATTAAACTGATTTTTTACTTGTATTTTATCTATAAATTGTAATATTTGACATTTATAATTTATATAAATAAAAACGGGGAGAAAATAGTTATGTTGGTAATACTTAGTAAAAAATAGTTCTAATGCAAAATATCATTACACTGAGTGCGCACGAATACGGTGCGGTGTCCCTGTGGTGTAATTTTCTAGACTAGGTTAAGCTTTGTTTGTATGAGGCGGAGGAATATCCTGGAACAATAATTTCAGCAGGACTTCAGAAAAGTTCGAAGTAACCGTTAATAGATCATAGGTATGACTTAATGTCTTGTCGACAGCGAGATCATTTGACACGGAAAAGGAGAAATAATCGGCCATGACCCGTATTAAGGAACGATGTCATCATTCACCTGCGGTTATTTCGGGGGGAAAATTGAAAACCCAAATCTGTATGGCTAGGCCGAGTATCGAAAACTTGTCCTCTTGAATTTGAGTTAAGTGGCAGCCTTTGGATATTAAAATAACAGTGCATGCGATAAGAGAAAAACAAAATTAATTTTATTATTGTCATGTGTGATATGGTTATTTCGTCATTTATTGCGTTGGGTTAGAATTGCGTACTGATTTATTAACAACATATTGTTCCCAGAACATTCACCTAAATGTAATTTTATTCGAAATACATTTTCAAACATTTCCGTTTGTATAATTTTATAATTAGGACATTTTAACCACAGAACTGCAACTTAATGGTCCTCGGTTGTTTCTGTATATTTTCAAATAAACAGATAAGACTGCAGTATTCAGCTGTCCTTCCAACTTGAGCAGCTTCGCTTGTTTGAAGCAACATAGTGCTAAGGGAAAATTGGCTTACGGATCGAGTTAACCAGCTCTTTCCGAAACTACTGGAAAAAGCTTACAGTCTTTCATTAATTCCGTGCGCAGCACAGGATCTTAATATGACACCTTGAAACGTTATCCCCCCAAGGATGAAAGTGGCATATTTGTACCTACGGCATTATACAATTCCTGCACTGCGATGTGTGCCCTTACATAAAAACAATTCTGTAAAACGCTCATGTCAACCAACTTTTCACTGCCTGCATCAGGTTCATTATTTTCTGTGAAATAAAACGCGCATCTGTGCTTCAGCATTTTTAGCAGCTTGTTCAGATTGAGACAAAAGTTCGCATTGCAGAAACGTCCAGGCACATTACTTCGTTGTGTCCCGAGCACGTAGAAAAAACGTTACAGAATTGTAATACAGATAAATAGTACCAAAATACTACTGCAGTCATGCAAGACTTTCACTGTTAATGACATAGAGGCTCTTACATCCAGTGCTCACAACCACACACGTAAAAATTATAGACGCTATGCAGCATCGTACATCAACAACTATTGCCAACCGACGTAACACTCGTTGAAATACTATAAGCTTCCAAGAAAACGTCGGTATATAAAAAAATATTTATTACAAGTAACTTTTGAGAGTAGTTTAAAATACATACTGAACACGCTCTGCTGAACAATTTTAAGTTTTCCCAGAGAAGGAAAATGCTGACAAACTCGTAGCTAGCGTCAAACAAGTGCCAACTTAACTTCCGTTCCGTAACTCGTCCCGCCATAACATCCAAATATTAATTACATATTA
This sequence comes from Clitarchus hookeri, assembly GCA_002778355.1. Taxonomy (NCBI): domain Eukaryota; kingdom Metazoa; phylum Arthropoda; class Insecta; order Phasmatodea; family Phasmatidae; genus Clitarchus; species Clitarchus hookeri. The sequence goes on from NQII01004252.1 coordinate 304,510, forward strand.
TAGTAATTATTTAAGCATTTCAATTACATTTTAACTACACATCGCGCATTTTTACACACACTTATCAGCAAAATTTGACAAGCATGCACTGGTTTAAAATAAAAGTTTTAAAACATTGATTTTGGTAAATTACTTTTTTTTCTGCTATAGAAAAGTTTTAAAAATAGGAATTTATTTAACAAGCGCGTGGTTTTAGTTGCCGGACTAACAACACACTGTTACGCGTGTTTTTTCGTTGTACTGTTTGTGAACATAAAAAAAGATCAGCAAATTCCATTGGGTATGTGAACAGTGGTATTTTTCCCTAATTATGCCAAGAAAAAAAATCCATACGTTTAAACAATAGCTGTTACACCGCGTCGATAACAATATATTATTATGCGTGTGTTTATTCACAATAAAGATTGATCCTAAAAATAAGAATAACTGACTAACCGGGATTTGAACATGAAAGACTTTGTTGGGCTGTTACAATATTCACGGTTTTTCTTATCACGTATATATAGTTACGAACCAGCACTACGTTACCTGCTTTGTTCGATGATTCTAAGAAATTAAAAAAATTAAGACACTTTTTAAAAATTTAAAAATTATAAAAATAAAAAATTAATAAAAATACTAAAAACTATTGTAATAAATATTTAACAAAAGTATAAACATGAATTTTACAAAATAAAAAACCTCATTTTAAAGTATTGGTGTTTTTTCTTTAATACTCTTAACATTAGGTACACGCGTTAGAACTGATGAGAAGTAAAAAAAAAGGACTAAAACTATATTATTAAACAAGGAAAACCACAAAAAAAAAACCATTATTTAAAATATATAAATTACTTCAGTGGCTAAAATGACAAAACTTCTAAAGGTTATTTTAACAGCCTTACATATTTACATTAATTGTCATCAGTTCGTCATATGTGAATTGCTTGCATAAACGCACTGATTTTTTGCACTGAAGGTACGTAGCCGAAATAAACATCATTATGAGAATAAAATTTATGCATATTATTGCAGGCTTTGAAGGAAGGAACTTCTGAACGAGAACTGCATCTTCAGGCGCGATTCCTTTGAAATTAACGGTTTCTTGTAATTTTTAATCAAAATTAAGCCTGCGACCAAACAACACACGTAAGAACCGACAAAGACAATTTCATTCGCCTTCAGTATACTTATAATGTTTGTACGTTTCACACCATAACCAACACTAGTTTCAAGTAATATAAATTCAATTCAACTACACTAATTAAAATTCCTGACACACACACACANTCTCTCTCTCTAGATATATATATGTGTGTATATATATGTGTCTCTATATATATATAAATGTGTGTATACACATATATATTATATATATACACACACATAGTTACATACACGCGGTCGGTCGATTCGTAGGGTGTACTATGTGGGCAATACAAACAGCTCACGGACAAGATAAAAAAAAACACAATACGGCACGTGACGGCAATCCGCTTCATTTGCAAAGTCAAGCTCTGACCTGAATGCGTTTTCCTTCGATGCCCATTTTCCAACATTCAGCTGGGGGCACGCTTTTCGTTTTATCTTTGTTTATATCAAATTTATTGCTTTTGTGTTCAGGATTGAATATAGGTTTGCATTTTGTGTGCGTCGCNTTTTATCTTTGTTTATATCAAATTTATTGCTTTTGTGTTCAGGATTGAATATAGGTTTGCATTTTGTGTGCGTCGCGTGATACAATGAGGATAAAACAGCATGGAAGTTATAATTCGAAACTAGAAAAGAGGAGAAATGGGGTTGGTTGGTGCGGTGGGGTAAGGGGTGTGGGGAGACTTTGGGCTGATGGTGGTTGCACAAGGGATGGCTGGAGGGGAAATGGGAGGGAGGCAAACAGAAAATGAAGAAGGGGGAAAGAGGGAGGGGTGCGCGCGTAGGGGAAATTAGCGAGATTTCCAATTTCCAGCGCTTCACCCCTGATTTAACCTGGACAATCGAATTCAATTACTGTTCCATAGCCCGCTCACTGGTAGACGAGGACGGCAGACAAAGACCGACAGAGGGAGGAGAAGGACAGCGAAAGAGAATAGACAGGGAGGGAGAGAAAGACAGGGGACACACCCAGTAGCGACTGATGGAAAACATTTGACAGCCGGGCTTTGTATAATGACGTAATGCTTCGCTCTGCCCCCCGCCCCTCACCGTGGACGAACCACCATGCTCCAATCAAGCAATCTTTTGTTCTGCCATGTCAACATTTCAAAAACATCGACTTCCATTACAGAACGCTATTCTTTTCCCGCAGGCTTCAATGATTCCATTAATAATTCGATAAAAATTTGCGGCATTGNCATTACAGAACGCTATTCTTTTCCCGCAGGCTTCAATGATTCCATTAATAATTCGATAAAAATTTGCGGCATTGTACCCTTGTGATATTTTATTGAATCACGCGTATCGCTGTGCGGGATTAAATGTATTTGATGTTTGCATGATGCCGGCTGGCGATGCGAGCAATTTACGTCGCACTGTCTGCCCGCCGAGATAAAGTGTAAGTCCACCAGAGAAGGGCACAGTTTTCACGCTCAACACGGCACACTCAAAAGTTCGCAACACGTTTAATTCTACCGTTCTGCTAAGCTGGATAACACTGGTTGCAATAAACCTGCCAGCAACTGTTATTCATTGTATCTTTATCACAATTATGATTAATATTGAAATTCCTTTTTTCAAAGCCATATCCTCCAGTAGTGCCTTAATTTTGATATTGTCCTGCAGATGGCAAAGCCGTGTAAAAGGAAGTGGTTCTGGGGTTCAAATCCATGTCTATGACTATGAATGGACATGCATGGTATATTATTACACAGTAAAATGTTTCATAACACGGTCTCAATGTATAGTACAGTTATTTATTCTTGAAAATCACACACGTATGTGCCGACTGTAAAACGAAGTTAATTGTTAAGCAATTACCCACCCCCCCCTTTTTTTCTCGGAGTTATTCCCACGGCCCTGGCAGATGGCATACAAAAAGTGTGGGCTTATCATTTCCAATTCTGTGCAAAAAAAATATCTTTTGTGCCTTATAAATCCCATACAACTATGTAGTTATTTTCTATCGAGGAGGTTTTTACGGTGTCTATGGCGGGTTCCGCCCCTCCCTTCTTGGCAAAGGATAACTAGTTATTATGGGAATGGCATGGCCCCAATCGCGGCCATGTTTGCTGAATTACAGAGAAGTCCCAATGCATTGTTTCGTATCCAGTATGACGAATGCGTTTCAGACCATAGACTAAAGATGAGGTAGACCGATTATTCGTCTTCTGCGCATGTACCTACCCAACACTGACCTACCGCAAACCAACACAACTGTCAAAGTCNTAGACCGATTATTCGTCTTCTGCGCATGTACCTACCCAACACTGACCTACCGCAAACCAACACAACTGTCAAAGTCACATGGTCAACAGTGATGAACCTGTTTGTTTATACTTTAAAGTTGAAAAGACAAGCCCTTTCATAAGACTAGAATAATTTTACCAATTTTAATTTAAACTAATTGCATTAAAATTTCAGCAGAGGAAGTGTAAGAACATATCAAAGAATTTGNATTTTACCAATTTTAATTTAAACTAATTGCATTAAAATTTCAGCAGAGGAAGTGTAAGAACATATCAAAGAATTTGTTTACATGAGTAGTGTTCTAACCTCAAATCCTATCCACGTCGTTTATAACAGTCGTATTGGCAGAATGGCAGTTCAATGGTGGAACACGGAGACTAGTTCTACACAGCCAGCAAGATAGCTCTACCCCATATTCACTGCACGGTTCAGGCCTCAAACGAACTTAGGTTCCACCACTACCTTGGTTAAGTTCCACCACTACCTTGGACCTCCGACTCCCTACTTAATGTTTAGGCTACGTAAGGGGAAAAAATCTAGATGTGAAGCATGTATACGCCCACCATTCCGGAGGGCTGACATGGTATGGGGCGCTAAGATGGAGCAACGGCGGAACGCGAGCGCGGGAAAACCGGAGTACCCCGAGAAGACCGGCGACCTCAGCCGGTATTCGAACCCGGAGCGTCACGGTAGGCCGTTCGGTCACCGGACGTCTACAGACTTAACAGACCCAGCTGTCTGCATTTCATAACCATTCCCAAACTCTTACANCCGTTCGGTCACCGGACGTCTACAGACTTAACAGACCCAGCTGTCTGCATTTCATAACCATTCCCAAACTCTTACACCTAAGACCTGAGCTGTGTAACAAGTATTATGTTTGTAACCACGAATCGCTATGTTGAGAGCTCGCCTCGATTTACATTGTGGATTATATTTACGCGTCTGGCTTAGTAAGGTCTTATCCGATAGTGTGTGAGGGTAGGATCCACTCAGACCCGCTGAATACCGTGGACTTTCTCTAGAACNCCGTTCGGTCACCGGACGTCTACAGACTTAACAGACCCAGCTGTCTGCATTTCATAACCATTCCCAAACTCTTACGCCTAAGACCTGAGCTGTGTAACAAGTATTATGTTTGTAACCACGAATCGCTATGTTGAGAGCTCGCCTCGATTTACATTGTGGATTATATTTACGCGTCTGGCTAAGTAAGGTCTTATCCGATAGTGTGTGAGGGTAGGATCCACTCAGACCCGCTGAATACCGTGGACTTTCTCTAGAACAAAAGTAGATGGAGGGTAGAACTTTCATTTTACCCGCCCACATTCGTACCAGAATGCTAACCAGGCGAGACGGAAGTAAGGCAGTTTACACACAAAACTAAAATAACTTTCATCTAAAAAAAAAGTTTGTGTGGCGTAACAAGGATTCGAACCCAAAGCCTCATGGTGTGAAAGCACATTAGCAGACCATAATCTGACGAAGTCATCTCCTCCTACAACCACCGGTCAAAAAATCAGGCATAATTTTTTACGAACCAGGCGTCGTGTAGGCTGTGCTCTGTAATATTGTTTTAATTATTTTCTTTCTTACTTTAGGCATCTGGAAAACAATGCCAAATACAACCAGGTAGACAGTAAAAATTTCCTTAATCTGAACATTCTACTAGGAAAAGATTTTACGGCCATATTAAGAACAGAAATTTAACGATACGACTTAAAACACAAAACTGTAAAAACTAAAAAGTGAGCTGGCTTTTTGTAGGCTTACTTCCTTTAACAACAAATTTATCAATTCTAGGTTCTACTCGAACATGAACTATACGTTCCACTAGAATCACTAGAATATGAGGCACGCTACTATTTAGCACACATTAGGCCTACTGCGACTGAAATATCAGTACAGGACTGAAAAGCGGCATATATGAATTCATCCTGAATATCAAATTAACTTCACAGTTAGGAATCCCGTATTTCACAATATATAAAGAGGTTGTTTACTTTAACGAAATTTTCTCGATGCCTCAAAAATAGTCCTAAATACAGGCACTTCTCATGGACCAAAACCCTTAAAAATTTTACGTAATTCCATAAATGCCAAAACAGATATGTTTTGTAGGTCTAAGCGAACCCCATCCATCACAATAAATGGTGTGAACGAGTGTGAAATAGCACAATAAAGCCGAATATGCGACATACTGCGCCGCGTGATTCAAGCAATTAAATTATTAAGGTTTAATAAAATTATGAAATGAGTCACTAAAAACAATAAGCGATGGACCAAAATATTAAGATACCTAAAAATATGTTGGTGTTGTTGGCAAGAAGGACATTAAAATTTTTATGCACATTGTGTGTGGTGTATAGATATTATGTAAGTCATATAAACACACATACGAGTACACATATTTATGCTATAATTCACACATCTAAAAGTTTGAAATTTTGATCTCGTCCAACCTCCTAACACAGGAAAAATTGCTCTCAAACTAAAAAAAAAATTGTTCACGAGTTATTATTATAAACCCTTCCTTGAAGCGCCGTCTTGAGATTGAGACACTATAGTGGGTAGAGACGCTGGAGGTAGTTTTACTGTGCGGAAGGAAGAACCACACGCCGGCCCCTTACATCGTTTCGTCCAAGCTAACCTCGAAAGGTGACGTAGTACATGCCGTAACCTTGAGTCACGATTTGCGCCATGCAAACGCAGCTATCAGCATATTGTATATTTAATATCTTAATAGCGTTGGATACAGAAACGGGTTTGTGCATACGCGACCCTTTAATAAGCGATTCACGCGTGACTGCCACACGATTAGATCGTTACAAAAAAAATTAAACAAGTTGGACACAGCGTCTCCAACGCGTTAAGCGTGACGAACGTGGCGTTGAGTACCTAACACGCTTGATAAGTTACGTGTTTCACGCCGCAGCTCGTTTCGATGCCTCCAGCGTACAAATGCCCAGTGAAGAAGATCCGAAAACAGCGGGAGATATCTGAGGCTGCTGTGGCCGGGACTGGTNAAAAATTAAACAAGTTGGACACAGCGTCTCCAACGCGTTAAGCGTGACGAACGTGGCGTTGAGTACCTAACACGCTCGATAAGTTACGTGTTTCACGCCGCAGCTCGTTTCGATGCCTCCAGCGTACAAATGCCCAGTGAAGAAGATCCGAAAACAGCGGGAGATATCTGAGGCTGCTGTGGCCGGGACTGTTTTTTTTTTTCTCAACCTAACCTGTTCTAAGTGTACATTGGAGTTAGCGGTAGGGCCTAAGTGCGTCTATGCATCGCGGCAGAGAGGGATTCGGAAGCCACGGCCGCATTGCGTCCATGGCTACCTCTCTAAAGTTGGGTTTACAATAAAAAAAACATTACGCGTTAACAATTATTCAGTAAGCGCTGACCTGGCATGCGGAAACACGTCCTCTGTATTTGCAGTTTCCAATTGATGTTCCAATTTTTTATTTCAGCTAGTGGAAACAGGCGACAAGCATGTCATTTTACTTTCGTTCCTAATCTAACCTCGTATTATATATCGCCACCATATTTAAGCAGATCATACTTCAAAGCCAACATTTTCTATCAGAGATGCTAATTTTTTGTGAAAAATTATAATCGTAAACATATGCTCACACGCACGCATTTTAAATATTTTTCACATACTTACAATACTGTAAGTAATAGTTTCACGCCAACAACAATGTTTGGCCGCCGTCTCACAAGTTTCAAAACTATTTCTTTTAAAGTTTAAGGAAATACCAACAACGCACACGATCTGCTGAGTTCGATTGGAACCCAATACACAAGACAACACACTTTCAGTTCTTCTCCGCATGAAATAACGCATCATAACTTAACACTTAATTTTTCTATTGCTAACCCAGCTTTGGTGCAGCTATATCTAAACCTAAAGCCTGAGTGCCGCACTACAAGGCGGACAAGCTCCGGTAAGAGCTTCTACGAGACCTGCTCTCCGATCAGGCATGCCAGCAGGTATGTAGGCCCACGTAGGTATGTGCGTTTCTATGGAATGACCGTCACGCGATACTTAACGCCACACATGTAAACGGGCATCGCATTTGTGTTGAATTCGCTTCTGCAACTGCTGTTCCAGAAAGGACATCACTCACAGCTTCTGCAATGACTGTTAATTCGTACACCCCAACTGTTTTGGTAACAATTAAAACTTTTAGAAATTTTTGTGTGAAATAAACACATATGTTTACTGACATTTTCACATAGCGCTGTTATAGCAACAACAGACTACATTTTTTTGCTGTTTTTTTATATTTCATTCTCAAAACAAACTTAATGTTCACTATCTTTACTAGAAGCACCCTCCCTCCCATGCCCTCTATAATTAGCTCACATTTCACCTTGCAGGAAACATTCCTCTGAAAATAGCACACGGCCAATTAACCAAAACGTCCATGAAAACGGTCAGCGGTCGGCAAAATGNGGAAACATTCCTCTGAAAATAGCACACGGCCAATTAACCAAAACGTCCATGAAAACGGTCAGCGGTCGGCAAAATGTTCCGTAAAACAAACCAAACCAGCTGTCATGCAAGCTTGCATGGCATCTTCCAAGCAAACTTCCATCGAGGCATGCCTATGGACTTACGAAGCGAGAGGAGAAAACCCAGAGTAGGGACCATAGATACCTTCTCCACAGGAAAGAAGTTCAAAACAAACCACATGCATTAAGGGGAATGGTGCATGAAAGCACTATAACTATCCGATTTTCGATGTGAGCCGTTTTTCAAAGGGTTTATCGATGTTTTTAGCTCAACAAGGCGTGAATAATAAATTTCAATACCTTTTTTACGTTGTTAGATATTCACTGCCTTCATTATTCTCGGAGCACTGATGGAAGAAAAGAAATATATTTTTTTCCTTACCTTCAATCAGTGCTCCGAAAATAATGAACGCGGTGAATTTGTGACAATGTAAGAAGGTGTTCGAAATTGTTATTTACTTCTTGTCAAGCCACAAGTTTTGAAAAATCCTCTGTAAAACAAGTTGTGACAAAAATTATATAAATATACAGTTTTCGTGCACTAGTCCCCTTAAAGCAGGCGCATGCCTGGAGCTTGAAACGCATTGCAACGTGTTTGAAAAGTGCTGTTTTGACGAGACTATTCAATGTGCGTCCCAGATAATTACTTACTAAAAAGAACGCATATTCCAGACGATGTCGGAATGGTACTTTCGAGACATCACACACATTGGAAACATTGTTTTTATGCCCTCCAACACATATAAAATAGGCTTATTTCGACTGCCATATCTAAAAAAAAAAAAAAAAGAGCCGGATACATGCAAAACTGCGATAGAGGCATGCGCTGGATTTTTCTACAGAACAGCGTCCGATAAACTTGTAGGGTCGCCGTCTTAAAGCCGTGTTTATGATACACGTGACGTGTTCAGAGCACTCACTAGGCCTTCTATGAAGTGTGTGCTCTTTTCTGAAATCAGCATTTTGGTTGTAATTTTAATAGTTTCGTGGGGAAACGTGTGTTTCAATCTCTCTGCAGCGCAGTTGAAGCGCCAGGTATGCGGGCCCCCCTTAATAGAAAATGCAACAGGGGGAAGAGGGGTAGGATCCACACTCAACATTGGTCGGAAGGGGAAAAAGTGGCTGGGTCTGTCAACGGTCCCGGTAAACAGTTTTCCAGACTTACGGAACCCGTATGTTAACGAGCGATACCTCCCACCCTCGGCGCGTGTGTAGCGTGCTCGTGGTTTGGGGGGGGGGTGGGGAGAGATACACACGTGTGTCAGCAGCAACGAGCTGGTGTGTTTGGTTGAAGGAGCCCCAGGGCAGACTAAACTGTCGCCAGATCTCCGTCAAGCGGTGAGATCAGGAGGAGCNGTTACTGACTCCTGCTGCGTGCACCGAGAATGTACAGCAGTGAGCAAGCGCCAGCTTACCTTGCAACAGTTCCCCACACGCCACTGTCCAGCATGCAATTAAAAAAAAATCTAGCTCGTTAAAAACAACTAATGTAAGACATGTCTGCTTCACGGGATTCGCATTCTTAGATCTTGGAGGTTCCTGTCACGCTGTCAAATACATTTGACGATAAAATTTGCAGACGAAATACACCCATGCATTTATCACGTAAACCTAGTTAAATAATCTTGAATATGTTTGAAAAACTTCCACACTCCCAATTGTTTATTATGTTAACCTAACTTCCAAAGCGGTATGTTGCTGTGTTACAGTGCAGCAGAGTAAGGGAAGGAATGTTAAGGTCGCTAACTCATTTTCACTTTAAAAATAATTATTAATTTTATTTACTAAAAATATTTAATGCGGGATGAAATTTATTTGGTCTGATTTTTAGAGTTACGTTGTAATCTATACTTCAGACGGCACTGACGTCCAGACAAATTTCGAAGTTTTGAGGGGTCGGAAATGAACGCTTTGGTTGTACACGATTATGACTGCCTGAGCCCGTCTAAAAATCAAATAAATTATCAGAAATGTATAGGCCTAAACAAAACGTTCGACGAAAAAACTGAATTCATGCAACATTTTTAGACAAACGTGGCGGCGCTAAAGAAGTTTAAGTAACGTGACAACCGTCTAACTTCCTCTGACGAACTTAGCTCGAAGTAGTCTGACGGAAAAGTTGATGCTGTAACAGTGGCTTTACAAGTAACCGTGCGGAAGCGGCGTAGTGATAAACCTTCGGAATAGAATTCGACAGGAGCTGGGTTCGAATTTCTGTCCGGCCATCTGGATTTCAGTTTCTTCTTCTTCTTCTTTTTCTTCTTCCTCCATGCTTTCCCGAACTCGCTGCAGGCGAGTGCTGGGATGGTTCCTTGCTACAGGTTATGTATGGNGCGGAAGCGGCGTAGTGATAAACCTTCGGAATAGAATTCGACAGGAGCTGGGTTCGAATTTCTGTCCGGCCATCTCGATTTCAGTTTCTTCTTCTTCTTCTTCTTATTATTCTTCTTCCTCCATGCTTTCCCGAACTCGCTGCAGGCGAGTGCTGGGATGGTTCCTTGCTACAGGTTATGTATGGTCAATTTCTACCCCGTCCCTGCTTCACCAGGCGACTCGCTCGGGTCTCTAGTGACTTCGCTTTCGGCGAGACATTATTAAGCTCTACACACCTAGCTTTAACACGTGACTACCGTGCTCACAAAAATGTGAGCACAATGTTACCGCCTTTTCAGATAGGGGCAAAATATAATAATCGAGAGGGGACCGGGCATCAAGTGGAGTTCGCTGCACTAACAGGCTGTTCAGGGTTAAATGAGCACATTTGAAAGCCATGCTCAAGATCTGCTTGTATGCGCATTGTGTGTTCTCCCACTATATGTAAAATTAACATTTCCACGGGGAAATATCACTTTATTCATGGGTCGGTCACGTAAAACTGTGATATTATTTTAAAAGTAAATATTTTTACAAATTTTCTAATTCAACAGAAAGCAAAATAAATAATTTCAGAATTGATAAATATTTACTTAACACTTTCAATTTGACGACAAAACATGGAACTACTTTCACTCCGTCGTCACCAACCTTACTGCGTGCGTGCCAGTAAGTTCGCGAGTTAAAATGCATGCAGGTAGGGGCAGTGGCATTTTTCTAACGTTAAGTGCTCAGTTAACAGTGAACAGATTATACCTGCCTGTCGTCGCGGTCCGGTCTGAAGGACGGATGAAGCGAAACGAGGTTAAGGGTGGAGAAAACGGCAGTAACCCTCCCCCCCCCTCCCCCA
>NQII01004252.1:317095-329305 GCA_002778355.1 Clitarchus hookeri
TTTTTTTTTCCTTCAATTAGCAGAGAGTTCCGATATGCTGAAAATGCTGAAAGTTCTGACATTCCGAAATATAGCATTAAATGACTTTTAACATATATTGATTATTCACTCTTATTGACATTGTTACATATCAGACAATTCACAAATGGATAATTATCACGTTGGGCACTATTTGTTACCTTTTAGTTAAATCATATATTCACCTACAACATATTTTTTATTTTAAAATCTTCCTCTTCAGCACATTCAACCAATTATTCATCAATATTCTCAAATACCATGAAATTCAATATTCATTATCTTCAGTTATTACACCTGTGCCTTGAAAAAAATCTTGCTGCAATTAGTTTAATAAAATTCTCATATTTTCTTTATTATTATATCATTAAAACTTCTTGTAAATATCCACGTCCATCTTTGGAGGTGGTGAGAATTGTTCTAAAGAAAAAATTAGTTCTATTTTACATCTGCCTTACTTATGTTGTCTCCTGTCCTCCGATTGACTGTCGTCTGATCATGACACATCTCTCCGCCAATCAGCAATGGCGAGACGAGAGACAACCAGGATAATTTTATCTAGTACTTTTATTTTTTAAATATTTAATGCCGACTACCTTCTAGAGAAGAAATGAAAATAACATACTGAATACTGTCTCGAAACCAATTAAAATACTTACACATGATCTCTATGTCAATAAACTATTAAAATAACCAAAGATTATACTGTTAATTCGTATAATAAGGCGTAATTTGAAATAATAATAAATGAATGGACAACATAAGTATGGACTCTGTAATCATATATAATGAAAATGTCTATGACTAACGGTAAACATAACCCCAAAAATATGTAATGTTACATCATCACATCCATAATTATGTCGTCGTTTTGGTTAGTATGTATTACAAGACATAAAAACTCAATTATAATATAAAAATAAAAACGAAATCAACAAAAAAGTATTAGAACAATAAAGTTAAATTGTTCATAGTTAAATTAGCGGTTTTATTCAGTTAACTATTTTTAGTTAAATTAAAATAAAGTTATCCTTTGATTTACAACCTAAACACACATGTGTATATGTTCTGTAACAGCTTTCAAATGTTCATAACTTCCGGAGTTATGTTCACTAATTTTTCTAGCGTAGCGATGGAACACGCTGTGCACATCGTAAAAAAGTATTACAGGAAGGTTATTTATAAGCAAGTTTTCACTTGTCTTATTACCTCAGTCACGCTATGTTAGTTGTGTAACTGTGGTACTCGTAATGAATACATAACTTTGAAATGTAATATCGTACACTTTACGGCTTAAAAATATTATGATTATGAAAACTATTGGTATTAAAACAATGTGACCAAAGTTTTACGCAAACGGAAAATTACCATAATTCTGTGTTACTACTTGTTTAATTTTTCTGCAAACGTGAGGTTAACACTAACAACAAAACCATGTAATATTTCACGACCAGTACACGAGCTGATAAGACATGCGTGCCAGTAGTCACGATCGACCTGCCACAAATGTAGCGCATTATCGTCGAGAGCGAAGTCATTCTTCAGCACGGTGATATCAGCTGTGTGTGATGACGCCTGCCAGCCACAACTGAAGGATACAGTTTAACGTCCACCGCCTTCTCAACATTGAAAAATGTGCCAAGATCGGACGAAGCAAGCCAATTTTTCACTTGAAACTACCCTGGAGTAGCTAAGAATTTTAAGGTTACAATTTTTACTAAGATCTATCACCGACCTTGCGCACAACAAGCGAGGAAGCAGCCCCGCGTAGCGGACGAACAGAAAAACAAATATGGCCGCTACCGCCTACGCACTCTGGCGGACGAAGAGAGAAACATGGACGGACGACACCAGCGCACTCTAGCAACCGTAAGCAAAGATGGCGGAGAAAAAACTAGTGCAGCTTCGCGGATAAAAGATGACGACCGGAAACAAATTGGCCAACCACCAAAGGTCATATCATCCAAGATGACCGACCAAGATGACGCCGAGACGTCATACAAGATGGCGGACACAACCGCCTGAACCGCATCCCCCGTTCCTTTTCCTCGGACCGGTCAAACTTATCTACTACTAGTACGCAACAGAATATTTTTCCCCCGTCGAGAACAAAACAGGACATAACTAACCGAATTTCGTCTACGGCTGTTCACGCTTATTGCCAGAAAAACTGTTAAAATCACTTGCTCGAACAGTGATATTTTAAANAATTTCGTCTACGGCTGTTCACGCTTATTGCCAGAAAAACTGTTAAAATCACTTGCTCGAACAGTGATATTTTAACGTTTGGTTTTCCAAAAACAAGTGATTTACTACAACAGGTGTTGGACTTAAATATATCTGTCAGCGGTTAGTAAGCTAAATTTCCAAAGCTTGTAGTAATGTATACAGCGAGCTTATCTTTGTCCAAATCTCGTGGTCTTGATAGCTCTATCTCACTAGACGGCAAGACACGCAAATTGGATGCACGCGCTCTCTTCCCCAATTTCATCTACAACCTATACATGCATTCAATAANAATTTCGTCTACGGCTGTTCACGCTTATTGCCAGAAAAACTGTTAAAATCACTTGCTCGAACAGTGATATTTTAAAGTTTGGTTTTCCAAAAACAAGTGATTTACTACAACAGGTGTTGAACTTAAATATATCTGTCAGCGGTTAGTAAGCTAAATTTCCAAAGCTTGTAGTAATGTATACAGCGAGCTTATCTTTGTCCAAATCTCGTGGTCTTGATAGCTCTATCTCACTGGACGGCAAGACACGCAAATTGGATGCACGCGCTCTCTTCCCCAATTTCATCTACAACCTATACATGCATTCAATAANGACGGCAAGACACGCAAATTGGATGCACGCGCTCTCTTCCCCAATTTCATCTACAACCTATACATGCATTCAATAAATAAGACTATTTTTTACATTTGTACATAATAACATTTCATTTTCTTCAAGTCATCGATATTTGGCTGTAAATAAGCGAAAGCCTCTTCACTGTTCTCACTAAAATCTTAATGTTACACGTACATTATCGAGCAGTGATTTGGACAGTCATTTTATTCATTTGTAATACCACAATTACTAATTCCCAGCGAATTCAGCTAATGCGTTAATTCGTGACGACTTTTAACTGATTGTTTACTGAGTTTCATTTCATGAAATGAACTGCCCCCAACAGGTCCAGTAAAATATAAATAAGGTAAGGTAAAAAGGAAGTGGAAAATACATTTCTTATTAAAAGGTTCGATATTGGAAGTGTGAACACTTACACAGAACTATTTTTTTTACCTTCCATGTTTTCGCAATAGCGAAAATTTTTAACTGGTTTACTAAACTGAGACTCTTTGTCGTACATTTTGTGTGTGTTGAAAAAAAAAGGAGGGGGGTTGGGGTCGGGGGGCAGTGCACAGTTTTTAGTTGTTTTTTCTTGAACAAGAGATGTTGAAATTTATCTTCAACCTAGTAGTGACTGTAACCTGCTCTCAATACACGNGTTGTTTTTTCTTGAACAAGAGATGTTGAAATTTATCTTCAACCTAGTAGTGACTGTAACCTGCTCTCAATACACGAATTGTATTGGATTGGATTGGGCTTATTAACGTCCCCCGGTGTTATGGCTGATGGCTTACAAACTAACTTATGACCGAACTTAAACTAGAACCCATGCCTTGCCTAGGATTCGAAACCAGAGCCTCCCGCACCCAAGGCCGGCGGCGCGCCAACCGATTGCGCCACGGGAGGTCGGCTCTTTATACCTGAAGTATGCGTTACAATTTTCTTAATTATAATCGTCAATGCTGGCTTTATAGGTCCTACAGTTTGCGTTGGCAATATAATACGTTTTACTAGCTCAATAGCACTTCACGATGAGAAAATATTTTCGGAAACGAACGTCTCAGTTTTCTTATTGCCTAAATCCGCACATCAGGGACTTTTTATTTTATTTTATTAATTTCGTATCCAATTTTTTAGTAACGCTATTAGATTTTTCTCTGTTTACCTTGCATTTGTAAATTTCGAAGATATCTTTATCACAGCAAAAATTACATAGTGGCTGATTAAATACATTTTTCTAGAGTTCTAAATTTTCTGTAACTTTGACTCTCCGTAAGTTAGTTATTAATGTGCGCTGGCCATGTTAAGTAGATTAGTCTATTCGCGGTTTCTTCGCACTTTTTGAATCAAACCTTTGAAAAATCGCCCCATGTACGACGTGTTTGGTTATTTCCTAAATATGCTATGTATCACTAGAGTTTTATACTTCTCTTAACATAAAAATATCTAATTTTTTTGTTATACCGAATTATTATTTATAAATTATAATGTTTCATTTATAATCAACACGATTCAAAACAGTGAGAAAAAAAAAGTGTGTTGGTAACCTCTAGTAAGAAATAATTCTTACGCAAAATGTTATTAAACTNTCAAAACAGTGAGAAAAAAAAAGTGTGTTGGTAACCTCTAGTAAGAAATAATTCTTACGCAAAATGTTATTAAACTGAGTTTGCACGAATGCGGTTCGTTGTATCTTTGGTGTAATTTTCTAGCCGTTAAGCTTTTTTTTNTGTTATTAAACTGAGTTTGCACGAATGCGGTTCGTTGTATCTTTGGTGTAATTTTCTAGCCGTTAAGCTTTTTTTGCATGGAGGAATATCGTGAAAATATAACATTAGCAGGGCTTTAGAACAGTTGCAAGTAACTGTGAATGGNTTTTTTTGCATGGAGGAATATCGTGAAAATATAACATTAGCAGGGCTTTAGAACAGTTGCAAGTAACTGTGAATGGGCTATAGCAAATTATTGTCTTTAAAATCATTGTTTGAGCTTATACACGTATATAAGTAAATTAATTTTCTCGCAATAAGATGATCAACAACCGCCACTTTTTACTTCTATACTACTAAATAACATATTCTAAAATAAAAATAGTGGAAATGATTTAAACAATAGAGGCCATATTTAGGGGTTTTCCTACGCAGTTTCCTCAAGGGAAAGGATAAAAGTACAAAGAGAAATATGTAGTGTAACCCGTTGGTTTACATTGGGTGTTAATAATGCCCTACTGTTACAGAGCTAATTTGCAAGAAATTCAGCTTCCCACTGACGTATGCTGTAGTCTTGGGATAGTTTCCGCAATGCTTTCCTTTGGCCGCAAACGTAACCTCGAGACGTTAAGAATTTTTACTAAGGATTCCCCTTAATCATCTATTCCATACGCGAAGATCAAATACGTTTTTTGAAGTATTCGTTGGTTTATGAAATGACAAATATATTAATGTGTTTTTTTTTTAAATTGGGTAGTCAGTCTCGAAAGATAAGATAGATCCTTTAAAAAGATCCGAATTTTATGGAGACATAAAGTAGTCATTTCCGAAGAAAATATCTACTTCGCAGATTGATTTTCTTCTCAAAGTACCCTTCCGTATTTGTCAACACGAAAAAAAAAAAGTCGATCTCTTTTTTTTGNGCAGATTGATTTTCTTCTCAAAGTACCCTTCCGTATTTGTCAACACGAAAAAAAAAAAGTCGATCTCTTTTTTTTGTGTGTGTGTTTCGGTGATATTTCGTCCAACCCTTCCTTTTTTTTTTTCTCTCCCTCCATTATATTTTNTTTTTTTTGTGTGTGTGTTTCGGTGATATTTCGTCCAACCCTTCCTTTTTTTTTTTCTCTCCCTCCATTATATTTTCCTCCTTTCCTCTTCAGATTCAAGTCCACCTCGAAATTTTAATCCGAAATACTTCGCATACAATATACAATCGCGAGGACCGAATCCCATGACGGGAAGAAATAATTGCAAGTTTTAAATTGGTAATTTAATTTCAAATTCTCATTTCCTGGACTTTGCGTGAAGCAATCAGAGATAGCCTGAATGAGTTCCTGCTGGCGTATACCTACCTCGTCTCCACTCCCCTTCCCCATCTCCAGCCATCTACCGAGGCTCCCCCAGTAAATTATTAAAACTGTTCTCACTCCAATAATCAAAGCAGAATCAAGTCGGCACAGATGAAAGAACGCACAATGTCACCATCTTTTTTTTTTTANCTCACTCCAATAATCAAAGCAGAATCAAGTCGGCACAGATGAAAGAACGCACAATGTCACCATCTTTTTTTTTTTAAATTTCTTTTTCCGCCCTTATCACTCGCCGGGAGCGATTCTGATAATTATTCCTGCAGCGAAAGGCGATTACCGGTGTAGATTAGAGATTCAGTGCAGGTTTATTACGATGGCGTTACATGTGCGGGTAGAGATGACATATTCGTTTCACGTTCGTGATCNGAGATTCAGTGCAGGTTTATTACGATGGCGTTACATGTGCGGGTAGAGATGACATATTCGTTTCACGTTCGTGATCTCAAGGGAAAGAAGGATCGATAACATAAACGGGTACTTATTTAGAATAAGAAAGGAAGGAATATTTCCTTACATATTAACGACATAGTCCACAAAATAGCAAAGAATAAAAGATATTATATATTTATTATAAACTTTTTCAGAAATTTGAATAAAGGTTTTCTTTGTCTCCTAGAAATTTTAAAATAAGACACCATAAATGAACTACACAGATGAAACACTTCTGGATAAAAAGTTACTTTATTAAAGTAGGAAAAACTGCTCAATTTTCAGTCGTNGAACTACACAGATGAAACACTTCTGGATAAAAAGTTACTTTATTAAAGTAGGAAAAACTGCTCAATTTTCAGTCGTATACATTCTACAATAGTGAATCAACGTAACATAAATATTGTAGAACATGTTTCCTTAATTCCGTTCTATTATTCTTAGACCTAATCAAGTTTAAATAGAACGTGTTCCGGCATGTAAAAAAAATGTTGCGCCTCCTGTAATTGGTTGCTCATGATGGATGTTCGCAGTACCAAAAAAAAAAAATACATCGTCAAGTCTGGCGTGCTATTCTTTGCAGAGTGTATGTATTTTCATCTCATACTTTCTCTTGGTGCGTATGAGAAACTTAGGAACTTGGAAATCCTGATGCCGCAAAACTTTCTTTGAGATGTGTACGAAATGTTAGAACCCTGTGTTTACATATATGCAAATGCGAAGAAGTTAAACAAATTTAGCTTAGCAGTGAAAATAAACGTTTAGAACTTTAATAAACACGACTTAGTAAATGACTTCCTTATCGCAGCACAACATATGATTTCAATGCATGCGAACCGTATTTAGTATTTTTTGTAATATTTCACAAGTATAATTACAGCGTTAACACTAAAACGATACAAATTGAACTGGACATTGTAATCGGAAGTAATAATACATTATCCAATAAAATAATTTAATAAGGTTAATTTTACTAGACGCAATTTTGAGGCCTCTCAAATCATCAGCGAGAAACGGTTTCAAAAGGCATACTTATAAATTGAGCTAGAACTTCAGTTCTCATTTTACTGTTTCATCTGAATGTAGGACTCGTTATGACCTACGTTAACACATTTTTCCCCCCAAAAAAATTTGGAATTTATTGTGCGATTTCTGAAACTCTACTGAGTCATTCTGTTTGACTGCAGAAAACCAATTCAANAAAAAATTTGGAATTTATTGTGCGATTTCTGAAACTCTACTGAGTCATTCTGTTTGACTGCAGAAAACCAATTCAATATCTCCTTTCTTTGTGATAGCGAAAGTAGTGCGTGTTTATCACGATGCAATCTCAATAAGTTGCAGGGCTCCATACGGTCGTGCGTACTGTCCACTAGTATGGCAATCTGTACCGTACGAATTTCATTCCAATATTCCCAATAATTTTTAAGTACTGCANCGTACTGTCCACTAGTATGGCAATCTGTACCGTACGAATTTCATTCCAATATTCCCAATAATTTTTAAGTACTGCATGATGTCCTCGAACCAACAATTTTATGACGAGTCGAATTCCACACTGTTTCCTGTAGACACGCCTAAAGCGGCCATCTGCCAAGATTGCAAAATTATGAAGAACAATTATTTTGAAAACTACTTAGTATATATTCAAACGGTATGCTTTAGAATAACGTGCAAGGAACTACATTCGTTTTCTTCTTGCGTCTCTAAAGCACATTTTTTCTACGCTGAATTGGATTAATTAGGTGTTTTCACAAAATATTTACGAATGGAAATAATGTGCAGAAACTTTAAAGTAACGTGGGGATGTGCAAAACGCCGTTATCTTTGCTGTTACAAACAAAAAAAAAAAGATTGGGTCATCTTTAAGAAATCTTGTAGAAGTGCTTCGCCGAAGAAGAAAATCTGCAAACGTGTTGCGAATGGAGCATCTTTTGCATATGCCTGTGTTTCTCTTAGTGCTCGTTTTATACAAATACAGGGGAGTTTTGTCAAATAAACAAAAAATTTAAAAAATTACAATTAATCAAAATGTATTGTATTTATCAATATACACGTGAAATAACATTAATTCGCCAGAATCCCGGCATATGACCGCTTGATGTATTTACAAAAAGTGCCAAAAATGGATACAATAACTAGAAACGTACTAAAACCGCTTATTAGTATAAGTACTTTTAACAGGCCACAATGAAAATGCACTCTCGGGTGTCCATGCATAAATCTTGTAGCTCAAATCACTTTCGGGATAAATAATTAGACAACTGTCGACTTAATACAAGGCTCAGTTGGGCTTGAGCTTCTGCTTACAATATAAATTTATTTATCGTAGCTAAATACACTGAAGAGCCAAAAAAACTGGTATAGGCGTGCGTTTGCAAATAACATAGGTATGGAACCAATCAGAGGAACGCGATGCGGTCGGCAGCGCCTATATAAGAAAACAAGCGTCTGGCAAAGTTGCTAGATCGGTTACTGCTGCTACAATGGCATATTATCAAGATTTAAGTGAGTTTGAACGTGGTGTTATAGTCGGCGCACGAGAGATGGGACATAGCATCTCCGAAGTAGCGATAAACTTTGGATATTCGCATACGACCATTTCACGAGTGTGCTGTGAATATCGGGAATCCGGTAAAACATCACATCTTCGACATCGCTGCGACCGGAAAAAGATCGTAAACGAGCGGGACAAACGACGACTGACGAGAATCATTAAACGTGACTGACGTGCAACCCTTTCTCAAATGGGTGCAGATTGGATTTGTGTACTGCCCTGCAGGATTCATGGTGTGAATTGCCTCCTGCATACCTTCATACGTTAGTCGAGTCCATGCCACGTCGTCTTGCGGCACTTCTGCTAGCTCGAGGGGGTGGGGGACTACACGATATTAGCCAGGTGTACCAGTTTTTTTGGCTCTTCGGTGTAAACATTCTAGCTGAATAACTGAGTCGCGGCCACTACATGCAATTATGTTGCACTATAGAAAATAAAGCGATATGCAACCATTTTTATGTCATATAATTTCTGGTTTTATTTCCGTTTTTTAAAGTTATGTTAAAAAAAATTGCTTGAGAATATTTTTTATTTTACAATGAAAATTCAAAAACGTTAGCTACAAAATTGTTTTTTGTTCAATTTGTGCTGTAGCTCAAGTATATATAAAAATGTTATGCCATAGTATGAGGGTAGCATATAACTATTTTTCTTTAAACATATTATTTAATGTANAGTATATATAAAAATGTTATGCCATAGTATGAGGGTAGCATATAACTATTTTTCTTTAAACATATTATTTAATGTAGTAAACCATAACAGATTCATTCGTTGCATTCTAAACAAGAACAGTGCGCTCGTTCATATTTCATCAACGAGAACTTGCAGGCCTAGAAGGTAACCACATAAGTACTTGCCGTATTTGATGTAGCATGGGAAGAAGTGATGAGTGATACGAAAAACCATGAGTGACACATGCCGGAAAATTGGTCGGGGTGAGAGTGGACACATTGTCATTGACCAATACAGACAGGCGCGTTGCCCACTCACGGCAGTCATAGCTCGAAGCAATGGCGAGGAGAATTGGAGGCTTCGAAGGAGCTCTTTCGTGGTCGTCTGCTTTTATGACTTAAATATGGGCTTTTTCGCAGCGGCATCAAGTCGCCGAATATGTCAAGCCTTTTGGGGATAATGCTACTTAACACACTGCCGGGCACTGGTTCCAGAAGTTTAAGATCGAGTGATCCATCCCTTTGTGATGAACCCGGAAGTGAGCGGCCATAGGTCCTGTATGACGAGGTCCTCGAGGTAGCCATGGAAGAGGACGGCAGACGAACATGTGGCGAGCTTGCCGAATGCTCCCAGGTGTCTGATGAAACCGTCAAGATTTCACCTGCACCGTACAGGAAAGGCCTTCCAGTTGAGCAAGTGGGAACCGCGCACATTGTCGGAAGTTAACAAGTAACGAGTGACAGCCTGTTTCTTGTTGCTTTCTCGGCACCGCGGCGCACTCACGTTCGATCGAATGCTGACCGGTGACGAAGAGTGTGTCCTGTATGACACTCCCAAGTGTGCCAGACATTGC
This sequence comes from Clitarchus hookeri, assembly GCA_002778355.1. Lineage (NCBI taxonomy): Eukaryota > Metazoa > Arthropoda > Insecta > Phasmatodea > Phasmatidae > Clitarchus > Clitarchus hookeri. The sequence continues at coordinate 327,541 of NQII01004252.1, forward strand.
ACTGAAAAAAAATATTTGTTAGTGGCTGCAAAAACTGTTTGGTTGATGATTTTCAAGGCGAAATTTTGTTGTTGATAAAAAAACTGATTGTAATGCCCAATAACACGTAGATTGACTAGTAATAAAGCTATTTAGTGCTCGATAACATATTTGTTTATTGAAAAAAACGTTTATTGGCTGCCACGAAATATTTAGTTGGCAGCAACAGCATTCATGTTATCCACAGAAAAACATTTTCCTACGACTGCAAAACTACATCCGTTATATTCTGCGCATGCGCTCTGGTGTATTCTAAGTGGTCACCTTCTGTCTGGCCACGACGCCATATTTGTCTGTGTTCGGTTCTTCGCATCAGGTTACGAACTAATTCATGAGGGATATTCTTAAGTACTTATGAACGGATTATATCATTCCTTTACTCCAAGTAAGTAAATGTTACACGTAAATGATTCCAGAAAATTAACTTTCCATGAGGCGAAATGTGCAAACCTCGTCGTGTGTGCAAATTGTTGGATTTCAGTACTTACATGCTGAAGATACTAAGATACTACATCTAACGTCGAGCAAGGTAGCGTAACGGTAACACGCTGAGCTCCAAATTCAGAGGTCCAAGGTTCGAATCCCACTCATAACGATTTTCAATTAAATGTTTAATTGTTGTTAGACCATACCTACCTACGAAAGCCCGCGACTCGCAGCACACCTTTGTAAACCTCATTAAATCTGTGTTGCCGCTGTCATCGTAAAATTTTCGCTGCGACTAACGAACACATCATTGCCTACAAACATGCCGATTTTTTTGGCAACCACTAACGTCATTTTGTAGTTTCCACTAAATACTGGAATGACAAAAAAAAATGTTGGTGGCAACACAAGATTATTTGTTATGTCTATATTGACAAGAGAATTGTCGTGGTCGCCAAGAAAATTGTTTTTGGTCACCACTGTTTTTTCAGTGTGGTTGTCGCCACACGACCCTGTGCCTCAATACCGCAAGTCCACTGCTACACCCACGCAGAGTGGTGCACTACAAGCTGCTATATGCTGTTCACGGTAAACTGAGCACTTTTGAAAGCCCTGCTTAAGCTCTACTCATACGCAAATTGTGTACAATCCTACCATTGGCATGAAGGCTTGATCATTTTATTCATGCGTCGATCAAGCGAAACTCAAAAACTATTTTAAAAAGTAAATATTTTAACAATGTGGTAATTATTTCTCTAGTATGCATTAAAAACATAACGTAAAAGAAATAATCTAGGTGTTCGAAATTGTTTACCTATCAGTTTTAATACGTCAAGACACGTAAGTATACTTTCCCTCCGTCGCTGCCAACTTTACTGAGCACATGCCAGTCACAGTGTGCCCGTTAAAATACACGCAGGTAGGGGCAGTGGCATTTTTCAAAGGTTGATTTTAAAAATGCTAGTTTTACCGTGACCAGCATTTATATATTGTTCACGGTAACGTGAGCACTTCTGAGGTCCTAGTTATTTTTTTTCCTTTCAGGCATTTTTTATCCTCTAGCCGCCTTTTTATGTAAATATTGCCATTTAAGTAATAAATACAGTGTGTATATATCACTGCACTCGGAAGTTGACGTCTAAGGCTAAAATAAGATATATATATATATGTATTGGGTATTATTCCAAATGACAGAGAGAGGGCTTTGAAAAGTGCTCACTTTACCGTGAACGGCCTATAGCAACGTGCCGAACCACCACTGCGGACCTACACTCGAAGCACTGGAACATGTGCAACAGGT
>NQII01004253.1:13747-77531 GCA_002778355.1 Clitarchus hookeri
CTGGACGATGCCGCTTTCCGGCGGGCTTTCTCGGGGTACTCCCGCTTCCCCCGCCCTTGCATTCCAGCGCCGCTCCATTCTAGAGTCTCACTTCTGTCATGCTCGGGGATGACGGTCACCTACGAGTCCCAGCTGGAAAGACCGTCACTCGGAGGGTGTTGTCATGCCCTGGGTGCACTCCCCACACGCAATTATTATTATTATTATTGATGGCGCGGAGTGTTATGACTTACGCTGTGGCTCGCCTCTTCCCTCTCCAAGCGACTTGTATCCTGAGTGACCAACACTTGCTCCATGTTANATGACTTACGCTGTGGCTCGCCTCTTCCCTCTCCAAGCGACTTGTATCCTGAGTGACCAACACTTGCTCCATGTTATAATCTATTGCATATTTGTAATTACAGAGTTAGGATTAATTGGCTGTAAGTTTGTATAATGACAGTTAACCGGATTTTAATTATAATCGTGTATCGCTTAAAATCTGCGCTGACTAAAAAAAAAAAATGTATTTTCAAAATAATATATGAATGCAGTTTATAATATATTATGAAATAATTCGAATATTTTATTTTATTAAGACCTCCATCACTCACGAACCANATGAATGCAGTTTATAATATATTATGAAATAATTCGAATATTTTATTTTATTAAGACCTCCATCACTCACGAACCAGGACATGCACTAAAAAGGGCGGAGACATTTATTAATTTGCCAATTTGTAAATAACGTTATATGATAAGCTAATTATGAGTAGCACTAACTTAAGAAAAAGGTTTTCTTGAATCAATGTTTGTTTCGTACAACGAAATTAATGGTTTTTGTACGGGTAATGAAATATTTTGTTGTTCTTATTTCATCACACCAAACAAAGATTGGCCTGGCTCAACTAAGAAATGGCTAGTTGTACGTAAATGAAATTGTTTCAGTTAATATAAATAGAAATTGGAAGCTCACCAGAGATTCGAACCTAGGTCGTACGCGCCTCAGCTTAACTGACAATTGGTGAAATATGAATGTTTTTAAATATATGCATTCCAAATACTGGGCAACGTGCGCAAATAAATATTTCAAATCTTACATTTTTACTTTTTAGTTTCCTGTTTACGTTGCTTTATTAGGATGTTCATACCATTACTAAGCATAAATAAATTCACTAGCAAACACTGTGACTAGCCTAATAGTCACACAAATATAAATTACCTCTCGAGTTGTATTCTCGAACGAATGCAATCAAATGAGTGGCCAACCAATATGTACACTCGATTCAACTAAATATTTTGTTGACAATCTAGTAATGTTTGACCCAACTCAGAAATTTTGTTAATTAAAGCGTATGTTTTGATAGATGAACAAAATTTATATTGTTGCTTTTCAAGTTTTCCTTACTCAACAAAATATGTTGTTTGGGCAAAAAAACATTTTTTGGCCCTATGCAAACAAGAATTTTGTTGGCTGGAACACACCCTTTTTTCAGTGTAAACATATTATTTTGTTGACAAACTGTAACGATATGTTTGCTTACACTTAATATTCGTTAACATACTGAAACAACGAAATATTTGTTGGGGGAACAAACACAAGTGTTTAAAATGAAGTCTTTGTCTTAGTGAACAAATGTCATTCTATTGGAGGAATTGTGGCTTGGTTGTACCAACAAAATGTAATTTAGCTGAAACAAACGTTACGAAAACAAATATATTTGGTACACTAAAGCAATTATTGTATTTTTTCAGTGAAAACCTGTTAAAATAGTAATATAAGCGTTAGGCCGACAAATTATGAATTTTGTGTGTAAGAATCGGAGTAATAGCTAATGAATAGAATTTTTTTTCCGAACTGGAAACTAAGTGAGATTTAATTGAAGGGCTAAACAGCCAAGTGAGTAAAAATGTTAGTAACTAGAATGAAAGAAAATGTAAATAACAAAATAATTAATTTGGTAACACTCAAATAGGTAATGTGAACAGTTAAATCGGCAATGTTAATGAATTAGTAGACAAGAAAAGAAACAGTGTTAATTAAAATTGAAACAGAACAATAGGGGTTATTAAATTAATTAGTTCTTACACGAACAGACAGCGTTGACCAGAAAATGGAGAGTGTAGACGAAATATAATGTAAATAAATAATGGACAGTGTACAGTGAAATAAGAGTAAATCAGTGCGCTGAAGAAGAAATGGCAGGAATGTCTTGAGCAGCGGAGTCGTATGCGCGATAATACAGGCGAAGCGTGTGGCTTCACGATCCCGACCCGACACGTGAGATAGTGAAGGAGAGAGCAAGTTGCGATCACTACAGCGACCTCGGAGATGGCCCGCAGCTCCGCGGAGTTGATGTCCCTCGACCACGAGTGGAGAAAGAGGTATGGCCTGTCTCTCGCTATTTGCTGGAATACCGGCACCAGTTTGAAACACAGTAGTCGCCGCCTTGGTGTCTGGTCGGACGAGCAGCGAGCTGGCTGCACCCAGGGCACGTGCGCTGAGCTAACTGCACTCCCTGCCAGGAAGACATCGACAGCAGTACTCCAGACTGGTGTCGGCCGTGGAACTAGGCAACGGTGACGCATACCTGCTGTTATGATGTGATGAGGCCTTAACTGAACGGCCTGCCTGATCACACCTCCAAACATTAAACCAGGACACGAGCGTGATTGCAACAACACCTTGCGGAGGNCTGAACGGCCTGCCTGATCACACCTCCAAACATTAAACCAGGACACGAGCGTGATTGCAACAACACCTTGCGGAGGCAGTTGCAGAAATCCCCTCCACCGGCCAGTAAACGAGGCCGAGAATAATAAACAACGCAACCGATATAGGCCAGTGTTAACACTGGGAGCGGCGTCTTTTGTCGTCGACCCGACCAGAGAGAAGACCACTGAAGATGGNGATATAGGCCAGTGTTAACACTGGGAGCGGCGTCTTTTGTCGTCGACCCGACCAGAGAGAAGACCACTGAAGATGGGTTTATCCGGCCGTCGTTAACCGTCTCGTAGAATCAGCCTCCGGCAACATGAACAAGGTGACGACCTTCCAATTAGACTTTAATAATAATGAAGTTAGGTAAAAATAACATATTAAGGTAATTAATAATCATCTTGGTATTCAATTAAAGCTTCCCCGATCAATAGTCACTTAAATAGTTGTTGTATAATCCTTTTACATTTGTAATAAACCTCATCTTATACTGTTGTGCTCTACCGAATCGTGACTCATTATAGAGCTACGCCCTATAGCACCTTTCATGTATGAATGGCTTAAAAGCTCATTCGTAACACTGCGACCACCTGCCATCTCTCATCTAGCGACCATGCGAGCTCAAGCACGAGCTATGGCAGGACATCGTGTGGCTGTCCTCCTACCTCTGTGTGACTGTCCTACCTCCGTGTGGCTGTCCTACCTCTGTGTGGCTGTCCTACCTCTGTGTGGCTGTCCTGCCAACTGTGAGGAAGTCAACTTAGTCTGCTCAGTCGTGGATAGAACTTATCTTACTTTAATGTGAATTTTTGTAAAAAAAAGTAATATATACATATAAAATAATTCTATCTTTATATGCATGCTTGCACTCGCATTTTAGAACATAGCGCAAATAGAGGCAAGGACAATCAATCAACTTTGGCTTGTAATGTAAAACGTAAATATTGCTGTGCTTGTAAGATTAAGCACGATAATTTAGAATAGCATTTTTTGAAATAATCTGTATTNAAAAAAAAGTAATATATACATATAAAATAATTCTATCTTTATATGAATGCTTGCACTCGCATTTTAGAACATAGCGCAAATAGAGGCAAGGACAATCAATCAACTTTGGCTTGTAATGTAAAACGTAAATATTGCTGTGCTTGTAAGATTAAGCACGATAATTTAGAATAGCATTTTTTGAAATAATCTGTATTTATTTGCGTGTATGTGAGTGCGCACCTGAGCCGTCGAAGTGTGGGAACGATGTGTCCTTATTTATATCTAGACACATATTCCACTTTGGCACAATTAAATGTACTTCCCAAAGCTAGGAGAAAAGCACCCAAACCAAGCATGGATGGCATTACAACGATGTTATGGGTACATGCCATATTCGAGGATGCTGGCAATACTATGTTAGGAAAATGATTTATAGTACACGCGTGTCAGAAATCGGAAACAGGTTTGTGAAAATTAAACTATCTACAACAATAATTAACAAAGTTTTTTCCATGATTAAACGAGTTTTATTTACAAAACCCTGCTCTCCGAGCCAACAGAAACATCAGTGTAATAACTCAGTCAGAAAGCAAGTGGAGAAACAGAGGTGAGGTAATTGTGGAAGCTGGTTAGTATGGCTCGGCCTGGGGAGGAGACTGTGGAGAAGGGATACGTACTACAGTGCATTCGCGGTTACTTGACACTTGTCTCAAGCCCCACTAAAGTTTTACTTTCAGAATACTTTCCCGTCTCCTGCAAACAAACCTTGCCCGAGTCTATAAAATGACACCAAAGCGACAACGCGCCGCATCCATGCGAACTCCGTGCACGAGAATGATGTATTACTGGGCGTTACCAACACGTCTGTTTTCTTGCTGTTTTTATCCATATCAATTATAAACGAAATAATATAATTGATAAATAAAACATTAAAAAAATATAAATTTAAACCAGAAATGAGGTGATTTTATGAGCACAAGTATAGAACGCCTGTGATACGTGGCTTATTCAAGAAACAACCACACACATTACACATGGCCTGATTTTTCTAAGGTTTGATTTTAAAAAGTGTGCAGAAATCGCTAATAGACCATTAAAAAACTGTAACTTTCCCGTGCGTATTTTGAGAGAATGCTGGCGAGGAAAGCGAAGTCGCCTTCCATTCTAGACACCGCCGGCTCCTTCTACCCACAAGGATAGCAAACGTGAGCATGAAAATTGTGAAGCGCTTCTGTGAGCAGTCAATATGCAGTTTACATTAGCCAGCACAAGCTGCACAACTGTTCAACACTTCGTTCGGGGGTAAATAGTTTTAATTAACATGAACAGTAATACTAGTCATCTAGTGTGTTATTGCCTGTTACTTAAAGAAGTTTTAATAATTTAACCATATTTAATGCGGTACGGAATAATGCGTGCACGGTGACGCTGTACTACAACTGTATATCAACAATAACAGTCGTATGAATACAATGTTCTGTTGACGCCTTGCTTAGGATATACATAAGTGTCACTTTTGTAACCTTCCGCCACAGGTAAAATAAACATGGAAATCGGGCAGATAANCTCGGTGTGGCTGTCCTACCTCTTTGGGGCTGCCCTACCTTTGTGTGGCTGTCCTACCTCTGTGTGGCTGTCCTGCCTCTGTGTGGCTGTCCTACCTCTGTGTGGCTGTCCTGCCAACTGTGAGGAAGTCAACTTAGTCTGCTCAGTCGTGGCTAGAACTTATCTTACTTTAATGTGAATTTTTGTAAAAAAAAAGTAATATATACATATAAAATAATTCTATCTTTATATGAATGCTTGCACTCGCATTTTAGAACATAGCGCAAATAGAGGCAAGGACAATCAATCAACTTTGGCTTGTAATGTAAAACGTAAATATTACTGTTCTTGTAACATTAAGCACGATAATTTAAAATAACATTTTATGAAATAATCTGTATTTATTTGCGTGTATGTGAGTGCGCACCTGAGCCGTCGAAGTGTGGGAACGATGTGTCCTTATTTATATCTAGACACATATTCCACTTTGGCACAATTAAATGTACTTCCCAAAGCTAGGAGAAAAGCACCCAAACCAAGCATGGATGGCATTACAACGATGTTATGGGTACATGCCATATTCGAGGATGCTGGCAATACTATGTTAGGAAAATGATTTATAGTACACGCGTGTCAGAAATCGGAAACAGGTTTGTGAAAATTAAACTATCTACAACAATAATTAACAAAGTTTTTTCCATGATTAAACGAGTTTTATTTACAAAACCCTGCTCTCCGAGCCAACAGAAACATCAGTGTAATAACTCAGTCAGAAAGCAAGTGGAGAAACAGAGGTGAGGTAATTGTGGAAGCTGGTTAGTATGGCTCGGCCTGGGGAGGAGACTGTGGAGAAGGGATACGTACTACAGTGCATTCGCGGTTACTTGACACTTGTCTCAAGCCCCACTAAAGTTTTACTTCCAGGATACTTTCCCGTCTCCTGCAAACAAACCTTGCCCGAGTCTATAAAATGGCACCAAAGCGACAACGCGCCGCATCCATGCGAACTCCGTGCACGAGAATGATGTATTACTGGGCGTTACCAACATGTCTGTTTTCTTGCTGTTTTTATCCATATCAATTATAAACGAAATAATATAATTGATAAATAAAACAATAAAAAAATATAAATTTAAACCAAAAATGAGGTGCTTTTATGAGCACAAGTATAGAACGCCTGTGATACGTGGCTTATTCAAGAAACAACCACACACATTACACATGGCCTGATTTTTCTAAGGTTTGATTTTAAAAAGTGTGCAGAAATTGCTAATAGACCATTAAAAAAACTGTAACTTTCCCGTGCGTATTTTGAGAGAATGCTGGCGAGGAAAGCGAAGTCGCCTTCCATTCTAGACACCGCCGGCTCCTTCTACCCACAAGGATAGCAACCGTGAACATGAATATCGTGAAGCGCTTCTGTGAGTAGTCAATATGCAGTTTACATTAGCCAGCACAAGCTGCACAACTGTTCAACACTTCGTTCGGGGGTAAATAGTTTTAATTAACATGAACAGTAATACTAGTCATCTAGTGTGTTATTGCCTGTTACTTAAAGAAGTTTGAATAATTTAACCATATTTAATGCGGTACGGAATAATGCGTGCACGGTGACGCTGCACTACAACTGTATATCAACAATAACAGTCGTATGAATACAATGTTCTGTTGACGCCCTGCTTAGGATATACATAAGTGTCAATTTTGTAACCTTCCGCCACAGGTAAAATAAACATGGAAATCGGGCAGATAACTTTATTTATGCGCCGACCAAAGCAAGTTCAAATTTGTTAGAAACGCAAATACGTTAATAATTTGCTAATTCGTAAGATCACTCGCATAAAATAAACAGAAAATAAATTATTTAGATTTGGCACCGACAACTATTAAAATCACAACTTTAATGTGACGTTAATATATGGAACTACTTTCGCTCCAATGTTACCAATTTAACTGGGAACATACAACAATGCTATGTCGTTTAGTAAATTCTGGTCCATCTGGCAACTGTGCAAAATAAGAATGTTTCATGAAAGAAGTCGTTTTATGACTGCCTTGTAACAGTTTACGAGCAGAAATGTTATATATATATATATATATATATGTGTGTGTGTGTGTGTGTGTGTGTGTGTGTATATATATACACACACTGAGGCGACAAAAGTTATGGGATAGCTCCTAATATCGTGTCGGACCTCCTTTTGCCCGGCGAAGTGCAGCAACTCGACATGGCATGGACTCAACAAGTCGTTGGAAGTCCCCGGCAGAAATATTGAGCCATGCTGCCTCTATAGACGTCCATATTTGCGAAAGTGTTTGCCGGTGCAGGAGTTTGTGCACGAGCTGACTTCTCGATTATGTTCCATAAATGTTCGATGGGATTCATGTCGGGTGATCTTGGTGGCCAAATCATTCGCTGGAATTGTCCAGAATGTTCTTCAAACCAATCGCGAACAGTTGTGACCTAGTGACATGGCGTATTTTCATCCGTAAAAATTCCATCGTTGTTTAGGTGCATGAAGTTCACAAATGGCTGCAAGTGGTCTCCAAGTAGCTGAACATAACCCTTTCCAGTCAATGATGGGTTCAGTTGGACAAGAGGACCCAGTCCATTCCATGCAAAGACAGCCAACACCATTATGGAGCCACCACCAGNACAGCCCACACAATTATGGAGCCACCACCAGCTTGCACAGTTCCTTGTTGACAACTTGGGTCCATGGATTCGTGGGGTCTGCGCCACACCCGAACCCTACCATCAGCTCTTACCAACTGAAATCGGGACTCATTTGACCAAGCCACGGTTTTTCAGTCGTCTAGGGCCCAACCGATATGGTCACGAGCCCAGGAGAGGCGTTGCAGGCGATGTCGTGCTGTTAGTAAAGGCACTCGAGTCGGTCTTCTCCTGGCATAGCCCAGTACAGCAAAAATTCGCCGCACTGTCCTAACGGACACGTCCGTTGTACGCCCCACATTGATTCCTGCGGTTATTTCATGCAGTGTTGCTTGTCTGTTAACACTGACCATTCTGCGCACACGTCGTTTGTCTCGGTCATTAAGTGCAGGCGGTCGGCCACTGCGTTGTCCATGGTGGGAGGTTATGCCTGAAATTAGGTATTCTCGGCACACTCTTGACACTGTGGATCTCGGAATGTTGAATTCCCTAACCATTTCCGAAATGGAATGTCCCATGCGTCTAGCTCCAACTACCATTCCGCGTTCAAAGTCTGTTAATTCCCGTCGTGCGGCCATAATCACGTCAGAAACCTTTTCACATGAATCACTTGACTACAAATGAAAGCCCAACCAATGCACTGCCCATTTATTCATTTTCACGCAATACTACTGCCATCTGTATATTTGCATATTGCTATCCCATGACTTTTGTCACCTCTGTTTAGTATATTCTGGTCCATCTGGCAACTGTGCAAAATATGAATTTTTCATTAAAGAAGTCGTTTTATGACCGCCTTGTAACAGGTTACGAGCATAAATGTTATATATATATTAAAATATTAACTATTGTAAAATAATGAGATGTTGATANCTTGTAACAGGTTACGAGCATAAATGTTATATATATATTAAAATATTAACTATTGTAAAATAATGAGATGTTGATATAAATGCATAACTTCCTGACGTTAAAATAAAACAGAAAATATCGCATATCTACGCGTATTTGGCGTATATTTAGCTTGGTGTAATATGCGAGGTGTGATTGTGCTATAAGTGAAGTATGTCGGATGCAAGTGCTGAGTGTTAATAGTTAGTAGTATGAGAGGAGGGGGCAGGAGCACTCGAGTGGCGAGAGGGGCGGATGTGCGGCAGGTCGGGATGCACTCTTGCCTGCCACATCCTCATTACACAGCCAGCCTCACCCCATCCTGCATTGTGCACACTCCCCCTCCACCCCCACCTCCCCCTAACACTTCACTGTAACACTCCATGACACACGACCCGAGGCCCGATTATCGACATTATGATACTTAATTCCATCGCGAGTTGCTTGAAATTCATTCTGTGATTCTAGAATTACAGCAGATTCTAAATAAATAATCCAATGAAAAACTATTTCACTTGCTGACAACCCGATGAGATGAGATTTCGCAACNTTACAACGGATTCCATTCTGTGATTCTAGAATTACAGCAGATTCTAAATAAATAATCCAATGAAAAACTATTTCACTTGCTGACAACCCGATGAGATGAGATTTCGCAACCTTCTTTGCTTATAGGCAACATATGTATATGTATAGTGGTATAAAATATGGATGGACTATAGTGATGTAAGTGCATGAGAGAATCTGAAAATAATGGTGTTAACATAAAGTTTTCAATGCTCTTTAAATAAAATAAATGCGTGCTATTAATTGTTTGCTTATTGATGAGAGTTATGAAGCAGGCAACTACAAATACTGCGTGTTCCATCGAAGATATTAAACTGATTACAACAGCAGGCAGTTCCACTACGTCATATTTTTAAGTGTTGTATTTCAATGTTAGTTGTTTGATATCTAAAAATAAGACACGAGTCGCGAACACAACACGAGAATGTGGGCACGTAAATAAAATAATTCTTCAATTCTACACGAACCAGATATGTTATTCACTGAAACATCAATTATTGAAAGTCAGTAAAGAGGATGTCTGAATAGTTATCCAGTTGAATGAACTGGAAACCAGCGCATGGGTTCTTGTTTATAGTTGTGTCTGTAATGAAGAAGACAGACCCACCTCTTTTACATTCGAACAAGCAGACGCTTAGATATCCTCTACATAATACAAAAATTATATTAAACTAAATGTATTTATTTTTAACAATTAAAATGTTAAAAGTTTGGGATCGAACCTAAGCCCAAAATACCTATTCTGTTGCAGACACAGCACGAAACTTACTGCTCTAAATCAACATTATAGTCAAAGTGGTTTCCTAAACGCTATTAACAGTTCACATTGATGAGGATTTAGCAATCAACATTATCGTTCAGTAGTTTCCTAAACGCTAATAACAGTTCACATTGATGAGGATTTAGCAATCAACATTATCGTTCAGTAGTTTCCTAAACGCTATTAACAGTTCACATTGATGAGGATTTAGCAATCAACATTATCGTTCAGTAGTTTCCTAAACGCTATTAACAGTTCACATTGATGAGGATTTAGCAATCAACATTATCGTTCAGTAGTTTCCTAAACGCTATTAACAGTTCACATTGATGAGGATTTAGCAATCAACATTATCGTTCAGTAGTTTCCTAAACGCTATTAACAGTTCACATTGATGAGGATTTAGCAATCAACATTATCGTTCAGTAGTTTCCTAAACGCTATTAACAGTTCACATTGATGAGGATTTAGCAATCAACATTATCGTTCAGTAGTTTCCTAAACGCTATTAACAGTTCACATTGATGAGGATTTAGCAATCAACATTATCGTTCAGTAGTTTCCTAAACGCTATTAACAGTTCACATTGATGAGGATTTAGCAATCAACATTATCGTTCAGTAGTTTCCTAAACGCTATTAACAGTTCACATTGATGAGGATTTAGCAATCAACATTATAGTTCAGTGGTTTCCTAAACGCTATTAACAGTTCACATTGATGAGGATTTAGCAACCATTTCACATTGTAAAGGTAGTTCGCACTTCAGAAAAAAAGTATTGTTTTTTAAATAGTTGCGTAATGTTTAAAATATAAGCAAAGTTACACGTGGAACAGTTTCTATGATTCGTAATATAGTTAGTGTTTCTCAATGTACGCGGTTATTGGTGTTGACAATTAGCGGCTGTTTTACAACGATACGTGGCTGGGAGGGCCTACAGCGAACTTGTTGAAATCAGATAATTTCAGTTACGGGCAGTAATTAGCAAGCCGTTTCCTGTTAGGAGAACATTTCTGTATTCTGTTTACTTTCTCCGAAGTACGTTCAATGGAGCTGAACAAGCGCGAGGTTGGCTTTGCACGCACGTAAAGTTTGAGATTGAGAAAAAATCTTTAGCAAAGATCCCGCATTCCTACATGTGTACTCAAGAACAGCTACTCCTCTAGAAGTGAAATTATGGTTTAACAGTATTTACATCCAACGCCCATTCCCCTGTAGCATTCTCTACTTCCTATTTCCTCACTTACTCGAAGTAACTCCAACCCACTAACCGGCCATCCTTGCTCCACAGCATAGCCCTCCATTTACTCGCATATTGTTGTCAGCATCAGTTGCTAGTGTGTGCTTATGCCAATTTTGGTTCGGGGTGGTTTAATGGTTCCAGAAGTATGACATATCGCGCAAAAGATGAGAAGACTGCTATTTACAGAATTACATCTGATAAAGTCAGAAATTGCGAAAGTAAGGTGTCCTAGCGAAGTAATATAAGTGTACTGAGATAGATGAAAATCAGTAGTACACAGATCGAGAAGTTTTTTTTCGAGAAACACACAAACTCACGCACATACACACAGGCACACAAAGGGCCGGCCATATGCATAGTCATGTGTAGTCAAGTCAAAGGACATAACCGTAAAACATATGTTATTTTTAATTTTCAGTTGTCTGCAATCTGTATAATGCGTCCTAAAAAGTTAGCATTTTAAGTACAAGGACTTAGCTACGACTGGAATACAAGTCTATTACGCACATAGGAAAGTATCTCATAAACATAGCTTTCATCAGACTAGTATTGAGATCCTGAAATTCATGTGTCGCAAATCTTGGAACTGTAAGCAGACAATATACCTCCAAACACAGCACGTTTTATAGTTACATAACTCATTGTAAAACTATACGCATCAGAAATTTATATGCGAACAACTGATGCGAGGAAGCGGGAATAAACCTGTAGGCAAGCATGTCACTACAATACATCTTCGGTAAGAACATTTTATAAAATATAAAACTAAACATTATTATATAAATTCCTCTTTATTTGTATTTATTATAGCAATGTTTTCATTTAATAGTTTGGCTTTCGTTTAGAAAAAAATATCAGAAAATAAACAACTTAAAATCACAAATTCCATTATGCTGGTACCATAAATTTTGTTGGAATTAAATTAATTACTGAACATAAGTTAGCAAGACATGATAACCCCAACAGGCTTTCCCGTAGAAATACGCAAAATATTGACTGTATGTATCTAGTATATAACAAGAGGTTACTGATATAACTAACAAGCCCACTTTCCTCAACATGAGCACAATTCATTTTTAAATAAGTTCTTAAACACTGAGTTGATAGGTAGGATTTGACTTTTCTTTGAAAGCAATAACATTAGAAATTACACCAGAAACGTATGTAATATTAGTGAGGCAATTGCAAATACACACGTGTCTTACCCGGAACTTGAACCCAGAAAACATCGCACGATAAGATAACGTGCAATGTGCTGCATTATGGAGGTACGATTCGGAGCATCAACTTCGGATTTAATCAGTCTAATGTTTCGAATTACAGGGTTTACTAAACTAAAATATTTAGAGGGCCGTCATTTTGAAAATAAGTGACTGAGCCACTTAAAATATGTATGTTTACATGGCCTACCGTAGCGCTACTTGTGTGAAGAATTTAGTGGAAATTTGTTGTTTGGTCCCTCAGATATGGCATAAAACATTAATAATATTCATATGGTAATCTTAATAAACGGAGGGAAGAAAAGTAATTTAGTAGAACATTCAATGATTTTAAAATGCCAATATACAAAGTTAAGTTAAAATACATTACATAATTTCGTAGATATAGCACACAAAACTAAAATGATTTTATAGGCATCGTTCTGAAAATAAGTGGATCATACTTAAAATATACATATATTAATTAGTCCTACCACAGTACATCTTAGCCAAATTTTGAAAGAATTATTGTTTCCCCGAAACATGAGATAAAGGCTCTGCATAGACATATTTTATGGTTATAATAGGCACTGCCAGCATACAAACTTAAGTTGGAATTTGTTTCGTTGATAAAATATACTGAGCTAAAATATTTATATAGCCACCATTTTGAAAATAATTGCCTGACCTACTTAAAACATACCAGTTTACGACACCTGCTGCAGTACTATTTGTTTGCTAAATTTAGTAGGAATCTGTCAGTTGTTTCTCAAGATATGCTAAAACTTTATTTATTCGCGTGTTTCTATCTTACAGAATGGAGGACAAAAGATGCTCTTTGTATATACATTTGATAGTTGTAATATATTTTGCCAGCATAGGAAGTTCAGTTAGAATTGATTACATGGTTTGGACGATATAGCATTCTAAGCTAAAAATGGCTATATGGCCGCTATTTTGTAAATAAGTGTCCGACATTCTTAAAACATACCCCTTAACACCATCTAGCTCAGTATTACTTGTTTGCCAAATTTGATAGACATGTCATTTTTTCCTGAAATATTACAAAAACTTTACTTATTCGCATAGTGCTATCTAACAAAATGGCGGACAAAATAAGCTCTGTGTAGATACAGTTGATAGTTGTAATATCTGCTGTTATCATATAAAGATAATTTCAAAATGATTACATTGTTTCCACATAATAGAATTTAAAGCTAAAATAATTAAATGTCCGCCATTTTAAAAATAAATTCTGGACATACTTAACATATGTAATTTTACATCATATGTCGCAGTACTAATTGTTTGTCAAATTTTATTGGAATTGTTCAATTGTTTCCCCGAGATTTGACATAAAAACGTTATTTATTTGCATGGTGTATATTACAAAATAGCGGAGAAAATATGCTCCATGTAGATACAGTTTATAGATCTAATATCTACTGCTGTTATATAAATTTATGTTGGAATTTATTACATAACTAGCGAACCGGCCCGGCTTCGCCCGGGTACAATTGAGTTTTACACAGTAATACACTAATAAATAAATTAGGAAAATACAATTCATTTACATGAAAAAAAAATTTTTTATTATACTATGATGGCCTAGGTTTTTAACTGATTACGGCAACCCGAAAGGAAGGAAATATTTTTTACCCGATAGCCAAGCAGTAGGGTATTGTTTTTGGAGTGTATCTGTGCAACTATCGCGTAGTTACCACATCTCCACTTTCCAGCGTCGATGCATGAAAATCAAAATGGGAGTTTCATAAAGTTGTGCTTTAGAAGTAAGTGTACCTAGGTACTACTTTTTGCGCTTGGCTGAGGGATCTTAATCGATCACCAAAGTTAAGCAACGTTCCAAGAGGCACACATTTGGATGGGTGACCGTTTAGTGGCCTNTGCTTTAGAAGTAAGTGTACCTAGGTACTACTTTTTGCGCTTGGCTGAGGGATCTTAATCGATCACCAAAGTTAAGTAACGTTCCAAGAGGCACACATTTGGATGGGTGACCGTTTAGTGGCATAACATCTCAGCGCTTCCAGGTTTCGGAGGGCACGTTAAATATTCGGTCCCGGTTGTTATCGATTAATAGCAGTCGNTAACATCTCAGCGCTTCCAGGTTTCGGAGGGCACGTTAAATATTCGGTCCCGGTTGTTATCGATTAATAGCAGTCGTTAAGACATTTCAGAGGTCCTTGGACGGCCTGATAAACTCTGACACCAGAGGAATAAAATATTTCGGTCACGTTCCCAGTCGTTGCAGAATTACGTTTTGTTGTTATTCCATAGGAACTGTACAATTTTCCGGGATAAAAAGTATCCTACGCCCTATTCCAGGAGCTAAAGTACCTACATTACAAATTTAATCAAAATTCGTTCTGCCGTTATAGAGCTGAGTGGTAACAAACATACACACACACACACACAGACTAAAGAATTTATAATATTAGTAGGATTTCAACGATATAGAATTGCAATCTGAAATGACTATATGGCCGACATCTTGAAAATAAGTGTTTTGCATGCCTAAATAATACCAGTTAACTTTTTTTTGCCAAATTTGGTAGGAATAGGTAAATTATTTTTAACGAGATACGAAACAATAACTTTACATATTCTTATGACGCCATCTTCCAAAATCGGCGACATAAGATATGTGTTGGTATATATAATGCTTTTAACAGATAGTTTCAGTATACAAAATTTAGTCGAAATTATTTAAATGATATGGCAGATATAACAAATTTAAAAAAATGGTATGGTCACCCTTTAAAAGAAAGTATCTAAGCAAGTTCAATCACTTACGTTAACTTGGCCTACCATAGTTTTACTTATCTGCCAAATTGGGTGAAAATAGATATAATGAAAAATCTTTATTTTTACATTTCCTACTATTTTCCGTAATGGTGGACCAACAACAATATCTGTCTCAAAAATGTATGCTTACACGTTGCTCTACAAGCTTACAAAATGTATTTTTAATCGGTTGAAAATTGCCGCCATTTTTAAAGTAAGTGACCGACGTGGTCGAAAACTATAAAAGTAAGGTAACCTTACGTAGTACTTATATGTGTACCAAGTTAAGTGAAATTCGGTCAACGTGTTCAAATTACTTCACTTTCGACAAGACATTAACCCTTGTCTTTACGTTCATTTCACTGCGCCACTTGCTCCGTAAAGATAAATGAAAAATCACAATTGAAAGAGGCCTAGCATAGGAAACTAAATGTTTTTTAGTAAATTATAAAATTACTAATTATGGTAAAAATTACACCTGTTTCAAAACTAACGTAACACCGGGTTTTATACACCAGAGTAATGATAGACTAGTTTGACCAACATTTAGCGCTAAGCCGAGAAGTGTGTGCGTTACGTAAGCGCACAGCACATACTTCATATCGATGTTACTTATTGCATTTTACATTGTGCACGTATGTGTAGTTACTCGTAAGAAACGTATTTAATACATACGGACATCACTGAGATACTGAACTAAGATATAGGACAAAATAGCATTTATTTATATCGCCTTGGTAAAAAGAAAACATGGGAATGTGGAGTGATTCGTAAAAATTCCTCGCAGCACACAATGTAAATGATTACAGTTAAAACGCCCGTCTATCTTAATGTTATTTTCCTGTGATCGATAAGGCCTACAATTCCTCGCCAATAAAGCGTGCGATCGCTGTATACGCAAGGTACTCCACTGGCGGGCAAGCTTTCAGTCGTGCAGCGAATTCCTATGAGACTTTAAGCAGTAACTCTATCATTTTATTGTAAAAAAGTATATAGAAAAGTGCATTGAAGGGACCTTTAGAACTTAAGTTGATTCATATCAAGTACTAACATTGTAAGATACACTGAAGAGCCAAAAAAATTGGTACACCTGCCTTATACCGTGTAGGGCCTCCGCGAGCAAGCAAAAGTGCCGCAAGACGACGTGGCATTGACTCGACTAATGTTTAAAGGTATGCAGGAAGCAATTCGCACCATGAACCCTGCAGGGCAGTCCACAAATCCATAGCAGTGCGAGGCGGTGGAGATCTCTTCTGAACAGCACGTTACAAGGTATCACAGATATGCTCAATAATGTTCATTTCTGGTGATTTAGGTGTTCAATGGAAGTGTCTAAAGTCAGAAGAGTGTTCTTGGAGTCACTCGGTAGCAACTCTCGACGTGTGGGGTATCGCATTGTCCTGCTGGAATTGTCCACGTCAGTCGGAATGCACAATGGATATGAATGGGTGCAGGTAAACGGACAGGATGCTTATGTATCTGTCACCTGTCAGAGTCGTATCTAGACGTATCAGAGGTCCCATTTCACGCCAACTGCACACGCCCCATACCATGACAGAGCCTCCACCAGCTTGAACAGTCCCCTGTTGACATGTAGGGTCCATGGATTCATGAGGATGTCTCCATACCCGTACACGTCCATCCGCCCGATAAAATTGGAAACGATACTCGTCAGACCAGGCAACGTGTTCCCAGTCATCAACAGTCCAATGGCGGTGTTGGCGGACCCAGGCGAGGCGTAAAGCTTTGTGTCGTGCAGTCAACAACGATACACGAGTGGGCCTTCGGCTCCGAAAGGCCATTTCAATGATGGCCCGTTGAATAGTTCGCACGCTGGCACTTGTTGATGCCCCAGCATTGAAATCTGCGCCAATTTGAGAAAGGGTTGAACGATTGTCACGTTTAATGATTCTCGTCAGTCGTTGTTTGTCCCTTTCGTTCACGATCTTTTTCTGGCCCCAGCGATGTCGAATATTTGATGTTTTACCGGATTCCCGATATTCACGGTACACTCGGGAAATGGTCGTACGCAAACATCCAAATGTTATCGCTACCTCGGAGATGCTATGTCCCATCTCTCGTGCGCCGACTATAACACCACGTTCAAACTCAAGTAAATCTTGATAACCTGCCATTGTAGCAGCAGTAACCGATCTAGTAACTTAGCCAGACGCTTATTTTCTTATACAAGCGCTGCCGACCGCATCGCTTTACTCTGATTGGTTCCATACCTCTGATATTTGCATACGCAAGCCTATACCAGTTGTTTTGGCTCTCCAGTATATAATGCCATGAAAATGCCGTTTCTGGCCATGGGTTTGAATAGAATATTTCCCATACTCCTTTGTAAGCGATATCCTGAAAGTACCCGACTGACCTAGCCCAAAATATTTTAGTTACGAAAACAAATAGTGAACCCATTTACTAGATTCTAAAAAAAACACGTGTTTCAAGCGTTCTGAAGCGCATTCAGCATGCAGGTCTCTCTATCACAATGAACACAAAGCTCAGAATCCCGTGTAACAAGCCAGTTTGAAGTTCTCCCAGCAACCCTTAACATAGAACACTATTCTCTTTTCGCGATTTCTTTGCACTTTTGAACCAAACTTTTATATAACCCCATGAATGATGTGATTGGCTGTTTCCTAAATTTTCCATGTATTACAAGCGTTTTATACTTGTGTTTGCATAAAAGTACATTATTTCTGGTTAAATTTAAGTGTTACTTATATTTTATCCATTAATATAATATTAAATTTTTAATCTGTGCCGTAGCACAAATAATACAAAGACGATGTCACTTCCAAGCTCCGTAATTTCAGAATATTTTACACGTTAGCAGCACCTTAGGATTGAACATTTGCATTGAGCATTAACAAAAAATATGGCATGAAAAATTCTAAACGCCAAAGGTTCACAATGCAAAAACAAAATATTAAAATATTCATACACAGAGATTAAATTGCTCTTTCAAAGTATTGCGTAGCTCAAAATACGATAAATATTTAACTGGCAAACCAGCTAAGCAGTGTAAAACATTTCAGAAATATCAACAAGTAACTCTGAAGACTAAAAATACTTCAAAAACTCATGCAAAAAGATTAAATTGCTGCGCAATGGCTGTACAAAAGTATTGCGTTACTCCAAAATATACAATAAATATTTAAATGAAAAAACGAGCAGAGCAATATTAAAACGTTTCAAAATACAAATAGTTGCATTGATGACTAGATAAATTTAAGGTATTTAGTGGAGCAATTTGACTAAAGGAGGGCAGCGTTTCAGGGCCAGTAAAGCCTCCTTTACGTAAAAATACAAGTTAAAATCTGAAATAAAATATTATATTAAAATAGTGAGTCGATGGAGGCAGCCCTTAGACCCTAACCATAGCTCCATCGAATAAAATAGTCTACGACGACAATTAGAACACTTCAACAGACTACGCCCAACGTGTAAGTCGTGGCAGCACAGCAGCGACAGTTAAACTTTAAGTAAATGATTGGGAAGCAGACAAACACTATAAACAACACGTAAAGCAACTGGAACTATACAGAGAAGCAAGCAATTAGTTAGGCCGAAACTACAATTTAGGTAGGCGTCCAAATCCAGAATTTATAAAAAATTCTAACTCACCTGAGAGCCCAAGACACACACAAAACTGCGCTACGAAATTATTTAAAAACACTAAACTGGCTCACAAATGGATAGGTGCGGCCACGACTCACCGTCATACAAGCTCCGGCATAATCAGCCGCTCACGCAACTACATTATTTAAACGGCGTCTCATAGCACCCTCGTCCTAGGACGGGTAAACTGACAATTTTAGCTCATTTTATAATTTAAATAAGCTCTAGGAGGCGTCAAGCCGACGATCTTCTTCACAGGCTTAGAAAGAACGCTACGCCACCCCTTGTGCGTCACCGGGACGCCACCCCCTGAGAGCGGGAGGAGGGGGTACAAGCCCTTGTGAGGGCTCTTGTCCTGCCATTAGTACAGCATGTCTAGCACCCAGGTTGGGGAAGGCTAGCCCGTCCCGCCTGGCTGTTGATCAAGCTGTCATTCTGCGGCAAGCCAGCAGTTTGTTGTGTTGTAGGACCCCTGGGTAGCGCCAGGGCACCTGGTACCCATAACTGTTTCCTCTCCTTCCCTGCCTGAGGGGAGGGGGTAGGAAGGGGAATAGTTCCTAAAAACCCGGAATTTAAAAATTCAGGACTTGTTTTGAACCGCCGCGAGCACCGGAGTACTTCGTTGCGGTTTTTGATTTTGTTAAAGCGGATTCTAAGCCGGAATATTGCAGTTTGTCTGGAAGATGGTCCAGGAGGCAAGACCTACAAAGTTACGTTAGTAATTAAATAGTTGTGTATTTGTTAAGTTATTGATTCTAAGTTGCCAGCAAATAATAATAATTGGAATTGTTATTTGATTTTAGTATTTGTTTGAATATGTAAATATATGATAAATTATATGATAAAATATTTAGTTAAAATATGTGTGAGTATAATACTTCTATTATACAGGCTGATTCTATAATCATGGGACAAACATTGAAGGGTGGTAGAGCTCACTAAAACAAACAATTATTGTATAGGAATATATGGGCGGAAGTGACGCGTTGAGGCGCAAACACAAGTAANTGAGGCACAAACACAAAAATAACACATGAAATGCAACACATTGTTTATTTACAACGTCGCCGCTAAATGCCTTTTTACAGCAATGTTTATAATAATTGCTCAAAATTGCTACCACCGACAGTAATGCAATCTTGGTAGCGTCGGTGGAGTGATTGGCGAATAGATTCAAATACGCCGGGTATTTCACGCACGCCACCATTGTCAGCCAATCACGCCATATGTAGAGGTCGCCAAGCATGCGTGACTGTTGGTGGATGCATTTCCAGCAACTGTTTTAACATTTTATGTACGGAATCACTCGTTGAGTATACTGCTCATGAACACTTTATGTTTCCGTTAATGTGTTATGTTTTTGTGTTTGCGCCTCAACGCGTCACTCCCGCCCATATATTCCTATACAATAATTGTTTGTTTTAGTGAGCTCTACCACCCCTCAATGTTTGTACCATGGTTTTAGAATCAGCCTGTATATATATATGAAGTTATGCTGCTTTTGAACTCGTAATGTGTTGTGTGTTGTGTGTTGTTTGTATTTAATATATATAATTCGGAACCTACTGTTAACAATAAGGACAGTTAATCCACATACACAAATGTTTAGTTGATTATGCAGGTGTCCGTAGTTGCTCGAGAGTGCCTTCACGTCCCCCTACCCTCCCCTTCCCCCTCCGCGGCCCCACCACACAGCGCAGCGGGAGCTGACTACCGAATGGCTGGCGCGGATCTGGCGCGAACTAGTTTTGTTAAAGCGTCCCGACCCGGTCGGGTATCGCGCACGGTGTGCGGAGGGGAGTAAACAGGAGGGGATTCGAGTACGCCAAGGAGCAGGCCACCTTACAGAGGAGCGAATTCATAAGCCTTGCGCGCGGCGGCGCCACCGTCACTAACTGATGGGAATAAAAAAAAGTAAAAATAGCTGTGTTGGTAAAATCTAGTAATAAATAGTTATTGTGCAAAATATTTTTACTCTGTGTGTACACAACTGCATTGCGTTGACCCTTTGATGTATTTTTTTTAGACTCGGTTAGCATTTGTTTGCATGAGGCGGAGGAATATCCTGGAAGTATAACTTTAGCAGGGCTTCAGAAAAGTTGGAAGTAACTGAGAATGGACTATACAACTGAAATCACAATCCTCGCAACAGCTTATTCTTGCAAGCATATATTATTCCGAGCACGTCCTCGGGAGGTATTCAAGTGTTTTATCTACCACGATGAACACAGAGCACTGAAGCCCTAGTTACTCGTAGTGAAGTCTGCAGTGCTCTAATGAATTCCTAGACACAACAGTAACATACAAAACTAACTCCTCGCAAAATGCATACCATATAATAGTCTAGATTTGAAACTACTTTGATTGCTGAGAACAGAAGTTACTTTATCACGCACTATAAAACACTGTCATTACTGCAAAATTTAAGTTACAACGGAATGTAATTCTTTCAACTTTGGTTTTGTATTGTCTTGCACGGTACGAACAGCAAATTTTTCGCGGTGTTCCCTATAGGGAATTCGTAGGCAGACCACTTCAAGTTCCTAATACTGAAGTCTTTGTAACCATCAGTTGGATTTAAATTGCTCTTGACATTCCATACTGACACGAACCTCATCTGTTTTCAAAATGCACATAATACGGTTTTCCTCTTGGGATAAGTAAATACTGCAATGGCTTATCGTTACAACTAATGTGGGATAAGTGCGTGTCTTTAGCTTACTTTGTTTTAAAAGCTGTCGCAGAATAGAACTTAATTTTTTCTCCGCTTTTAAAAATGTGGTTANGTCTTTAGCTTACTTTGTTTTAAAAGCTGTCGCAGAATAGAACTTAATTTTTTCTCCGCTTTTAAAAATGTGGTTAAAATAGATCTCTCATCAATGGCGCGCTCTCGCTTTTCATATATGAATTCAGCTATCACACTCAGGGAAATGTAAAAATAATATATATCTAAGACCATGAACACTGAAATCGAACGAGTTGGCGCAGAGGTAAATATGGACTCACATTCGAGAATGTCTGGGTTTCCATCCCTGTCCGGCTGCACTGAGTCATGGGGTGAGTCCCTTATATAAGCCCTTGCCGACTCCATCTCTCCTGATATACTTAGTAATACTGGCGCCTCGAATGACCTCGCCGTCAACGAGACATTTAGCCCAAACTAAAATTTAAAAAAAATATATATATTTCAAAATAGAAATAGTTTTTTTAATTATGTTATGACTCAATGCCACTTATCGCCCTTGTTTTATTTTAANGTCTTTAGCTTACTTTGTTTTAAAAGCTGTCGCAGAATAGAACTTAATTTTTTCTCCGCTTTTAAAAATGTGGTTTAATTAGATCTCTCATCAATGGCGCGCTCTCGCTTTTTATATATGAATTCAGCTATCACACTCAGGGAAATGTAAAAATAATATATATCTAAGACTATGAACACTGAAATCGAACGAGTTGGCGCAGAGGTAAATATGGACTCGCATTCGAGAATGTCTGGGTTTCCATCCCTGTCCGGCTGCACTGAGTCATGGGGTGAGTCCCTTATACAAGCCCTTGCCGACTCCATCTCTCCTGATATACTTAGTAATACTGGCGCCTCGAATGACCTCGCCGTCAACGAGACATTTAGCCCAAACTAAAATTTAAAAATAAAAAATATATTTCAAAATAGAAATAGTTTTTTTAATTATGTTATGACTCAATGCCACTTATCGCCCTTGTTTTATTTTAATACCACAATAGTTACAATTAAAGAACCACACGTTTCAAATTATTTAGGCAACTCAAAAAATAAATATAGGCAAAAGTCTAGATTCTAGAAAAAGGTTTAAGTTTTCCTTATGTTTTCGTAATTTACAGCACACGTGCTCATTTCCAAGTGAGTTTTTTGCGGCAAATGTGTTTATTCTAAAATGGATAAAATGAAAATACCTCGGTGGCAGTGAAAGATTTTGTCGGAGCCCAACAGTTTACGTCTTCAGCGCCGATGAAAGTGACGTGCAGTGCATATGGAGCAGCGATGGAATGAAATTGTGGGAGAAACGGGAGTACCCCGAGAAAACCCACCAGCCAGCGGCAACAACCATTGCGTTTTCCACTTGCGAATTCCGGGGTCTACCCCGCCGGGAATCAAACCCGGACCGCCATGGTGGGAGGCACGTAAAGTCCCTCAATACTAGGCTTATTAGAATACACAGAAGTTTTCTGTATAGACATAGCCAAGTTTGCTCTTTATAGTTGCAAGATAATGAATGTGTATTATAACCAGACGTTTTGTTCGAGTTGTAGATAAATTAATTTCTGGTTCGGAAGAATGTTATGGTGAACTGTGTTTATGTTTAAGTGTTTTAGCTTGCAAGAATTTTAATGACAGATTTTCATAGCAGGGAGTTGCATACATTTATCGAAATAAAACTTATTTCCTGACCAAATAATTATTTTACAAAAGTAACCTTATTTTGGCTATATAAATGTTTACTGAAATTAAAACCATCTTAAATCCTTTAAGTTTATTATGCGAATGGTTATTTGACAGGACGACATAACACAAACACTCTTTGGCGGCAGAAACTGCCTTGAGAACGGTTGCCGCAGCCCGACATTGTCCACCACTTGACTAGGAATTAGGTCACTCTAAGTAAGAGACGAGGTTTCTTGCTTACCAATACAAGTATAATTATATTTCACACCCGAATTAATGCAAGTATAAAACGAACGTCAGTGTCTAAAAACAGTGCCAAATTTTCTTTAAAAAAGTTAGTTCATAAGGAAAAGTAATAAAAAAGTTATGACATCGTATCGAGGCATCAAGTGAAACAAAAATTTCCACGCTTTTTTTTTACACAAATAAATATACTGTCCAACAAACAAATAGTTGCCAGCACTTTGGGATGATTGTATTACCTTATTTGTACAGAAACATTTAAAACTCAAACTTTCTTTTCTGATTGGCCGCAGCGAGGACCTCACAGGAACAGAAGGTGCTCACATCCAAGTCCTCGATCTATACGCAGAGGACCAACCGCATACACACCGCGTGTCGACAAGAGCGCTTCTTGGCGGCAGTCAGCTACACTAGGCGTTTGAATATCTACGTTCTTTACGAGAACTCGCTCAGACAATTATAAAACATGACCACTGGGCCGGATGCGTCTCTTAGACATCAAAACCGTGAA
The DNA here is from genome assembly GCA_002778355.1 of Clitarchus hookeri. NCBI lineage: Eukaryota > Metazoa > Arthropoda > Insecta > Phasmatodea > Phasmatidae > Clitarchus > Clitarchus hookeri. The sequence goes on from NQII01004253.1 coordinate 37,915, forward strand.
ATTTACTTCCGAGGACCTGACCGAGGTCCTTGCAACGCCGTCAGAAATGCACACGTATATCCTGGCAAGCTACCTTAAACACACTCACACATACACACACACAGATAAACACACAGACAAGAAAGTGATCTCATAAGCCTTTCTTTCCTTCGCAAAGTAGGCTAAGAAAGAATACAAAATGAGAAATTAATATATCAATTTAAATTACTATGGTTTTTAAATGTTTTGTATATGCATGATGACTAAATATTTAAATACTGGTTTTAACAGTGCATGAGTTAAAAGTTAATAAATTGCTACATAGTGAGAATTTTAATAAATTACAATAATAACGTTTTGTAATGACAGCATGTTTCATTACTATAATGTAGTACATGATGACTGATTCATCGCGGATTGGTACATCTATGTATTGTCGCGCACTTGCAACTTGCAGAGTTTTGCAAACCCGGCTGATGTGCTTTTACTAAGTCAGGCCGTGACGACCGTTAATGACGTCATACTCCTACGAAGTATGTGCGGTCATTAAGGCCGCTGTCACACGAGTGGCCTTAAGGCTCCCGCCGTCACGAGCCATTTTCGGCTTTTGAGGCCGAGGAGCGTGAGTGTGATAAGGGCGACACTGCCACGTGCTTCAAGTACATCACCACCTCTAAGCGGAAGGCTCATCGCGCTGCGTGTACCTATGGGACTTTCAGCGGCGACCCTATCATTATATTGGTGGGGAATGTGTGGTGAGGTTCAGTACAGGGCCTTGAGTACGTATGCATGTATCTGACGTATATAATGTGACATACAGCGCTCTGAGAAAGTCGCTTGTGTGTTCGGAAATGGCATTTCTAACGTGCGTGACGTCTTGCACGCACTTCACAAACCTCGTCTGAAGTGCGTGTTCTTTTCTTAGATCAGTGCATTGGACGCATGTTTAACAGTTTTCTGGGGAAATGTGTATTTCCAACACTCCGCAGCGCAGTTTAAGCGCCATAGACTGCCACCTTAATGTCTACTATACATACGACGCGACGAGTCACCTAAGATGTTAACCTGGAATATTTCCGGAGACGTTGAAGATATCGTTATCCTGTTCTCACCAAGATGAATTCTAATAAATACCTCGCTAAACGACGTGTAGCGTCGTGTCGTAGCAATGTTAATTTTAGAGATATCGATATCAACTTGGTTTTGTCAAATGTAACTCTAGTAATTTCTGCTGCTGGCAACGTCGATCTGAAAGAGACGAATTCAACGGCGTGTCACTCTCCGAGATAGGATTAGTGGTGTAGAATGCACTGTGTTTCGTGAGTTTCCCTCATGGTTTTTAAATATTTATAAACAGTTTGCAGAGAGTTCGGAAACTGTTTTCTATCTAAAGAGAAATTATTAGACAATAAATTTAGGCTTATTTGAAGAATGAAATAACTTCTCTGTTATCGAACTAAATAACGCACATAAAACCATGTTTACATGTCCAGACGGGTTGTTGTAACTAGGTGGGAGAACCAAGCCGGTCAATTTCTGTTCCTCAACTGTCACATGTTCTAATTTCAGTTTTTGTGAGTAAGCTACCGATTAATTGTTGTCCGGAATTAATAATTTTATTAAAATGAGTGCATGACACATGATTGCTCAGTGAAATATATTGAAAATTTACTCTCGACCAATTCTGAATATAAAACTCGGAATAGAAAGCTACTTACCCTGTGGAGAGCCTCTCAAACAGAACTGCAGTCTGTATGAAACACGGCACACAACTAGGGTTTGCGAAACAGGTTTGTTGTGTTTCGGAAAGTTCGGGAACAGTGTGGGAACTGTTTGTATTCGCTGCTTTGTCCGGCGCGAGCGAGTGCAAGTGAATGACAGAGCAGCAGCTAGATGATATTATGAATGCGCGCTATCAGTTGCAACTGGAGACGTGGCGACTCTTCTCAAAGGAATGTGGATCATTGACCTCGCTTCTATCAACGTGACACGGGGTGCGGCGAACCTTCCAGGTCAAGGCCAGCAGGGTATAAATAGTGCGTTGGGCCTCCGAGCCGGCAGTTGTTAAATGAATGAGTTTCAGCGATAGACGACTAACTAGAAGAGAAGCGCGCGGCGAGAGAAGTGACCAGCGGGAGGAAAATCTGCGACTGCGAACATCAGAGCAGTGAAGAGTGCGACTGCAGGCTGGACTATTGGACTGGAGGCGTGAGTGGAAGACAGTACAAATGATGGCAACAGAGAGACTGAAGGTGTGTTAATGATGAGTATGAGTTATTGACAATAACCAAATAGGGACATGAAGAAAGACGTAAATTAGAGTTAGACATTAAATATTACGCTCACTGAGTATTAAAAAGGTGTATTAGTGGAGACAGATAATTAATGCTATAAATAATAGTTATGTCAATAAATTAAAAATCAAATTTAGTTACTTCGTTTTTATTAAGACCTCCATCCCTCACGACCTCAGATACGCCCCTCAGGCGTCATGTGAAAACAACAGGTTGCCCATCTTTGCAAGGGAAGTACGCGATGAAGAAGTGTGGGGTTGGGAGTGTCAATAGAGACGGCGTTGTTGACGAGAGAGTGGAAGGACGGCATTGTAGGCTGATGACCCGTGCCCACGGCCCGTGGCGGGACAGTTCCCAGCACAGCGGCCCGAGTGACGTCACCACGACGCAATGACGTCACCTGCCGCGTGGCCTTGAGCGCCATCACACATCTACCTGTCTCCGCCCGCAGCAGCCCACACACTCTCACACAACACTCGCTCTACAACTGCTAAAGATTTTAAAGCATTTCTGTTCTGTTATTTTACACCTACCTTTATATAAATATATAATGTATATTTGCAAGCAATTTTTCGTACATCCGTTGCGCTGTGATAAACTGCTTTTTGTGTTTCGTATGTAATGTTGGCTCTTCATGTTGTTTCAATTGTTATATCCTCGTTTCTGTGCTGCTCGTTGTCTAACTGGATTATTGTCTCTTGTTCCATACACACAGTCGAATCACATTATTATGACCACCTGCTAGAAGCGCCATCTGCAGCACGTAGCCCATGACGTGTGGTCCGTGACGTGGGCTGGTGGAGCGGGTATATAAGGCGACCGACGATAGGCTGGCTGGGTCCGATGCCCAACAAACCACAGCTACACGGTCCCCGCCGTCGACCCAATGATTTGAGTATGTGTCGGGGTGCATTTGTTTGACGAACACCCAGTGAGTTATGGGAGTCTAGGCTCTCGGTCTCACGACACGAAGGCCGGTCCGTGGCGTATGAGGGTTCGGCGGTGGCTGTATACAATGCGCTTCCTACTGTCATGGATAAGGGAAGCTGTTTAACCGAGTTGCACAAAGGTATGATCAACAGCTTCCGGACCAAGGGCAGAAGCCTTTTAAGAAAAACAGCGACGTTTGTTAACTGTTTACGTGCCTCTGTTGTAAAGGTGTATCGTGAGTGGACGAATGGCACCACTGGGAATAACCGTCGTGGAAACTGCGGAGCTCCACGCGTCACTGATGTCCGAGGTGAAGGTCGACTACGACGGTGCGTGAAGGCCAGCTGACAGACGACAGTGGAACAGCTCACCGTCCAAATGAACCAGCGGGCATCTACACACGTGTCTACCGCAACAGCTCAGCGAACCCTGCTACGAATGGGGCTCCGGAGTAGACGGAGGGTGACTGTTCCCATGCGAACACAGTTGCATCGACGAAAACGATTAGAATTCGCTTGACAGTATGGCGACAGGACCACTGCTGACTGGCGACGGGTAGCCATCTCCGACGAGTCACATTTTCAACTGCATGGAATGGATGTACGCCAGCGTCTCTGTCGAGGAACGTCGGAGAACCGGCACCCTGCATCCATTGCTGGACGAAACCAAGGCGGTGGGGAATGTTCTCGTGGTATGCTCTAGGCTCTTGATCGATTTGGATATGAATCCATCCTTGGCGATCACATCCACCCGTGCATGATGATTGTCTTTCCTTGGGAGGATGGGATCTCCCAGCACGATAATGAGCCTTCCCGCACTGCAAGAAGTGTCCGTACGCGGCTGGAAGAGCACGATAAAGACTTCAAAGTTCTTCTCTCACCCCGAACAGCCGCAAACTCAATCCAATTGAACATCTGTGGGACGACCTCGATCGTCGTGTTCGCCATCTGTCTCCTCCGCCACGCAGCCTTCAAAAGTTGTGGGACGCACTGCAGACAGCATGGCTCCAGATACCCGTGGAGACATATCAGCGCCTGACTGAGTCACTGCCAGCTCGTATAGCTGCTGTCTGTGATGCGAAGGGCGGTTACTCTGGATACTAGCGCGTGGTCATAATAACGTTGTTCAACTGAGTATGTGATTATTTATTTTACCACTTAATTTACTGCATTTTTGTTCCTCAACCACATATTGTGTTCTTGTATTTTTTTTTTGTTGGTTCCTTTTTTGTGGTTACTGTAAGCAATGGAAGTCCAACCGAATTATGAATCCAGAAACATTTGGTGTTATAAAAAAACCGCGCCTTCTTATAAAACTTGGTTATATAGCACTTATGGAACAACTCGGTCATAAGAAGTGTACCAACACCCTGAAGCACTTATTTATGTACATGGGTAGTGAGATAATCTTAGTATAATTCACTTTTAGTCAGTCACGACGTAAAAACAGTCATTCATTTCGCGACATAACATTTTTTTTGTCTGTTGCCCTTGGGAACAAATTTTTTGTGTGAGTTGATGTATTTATTTTGCAGCGAATCTGTACATAATCTTGGTGGGCGAGTTTCGGTTTCTGCATCACCGTGGTAGACCATCAGTAGAGGAGAAATGGCGACTTTGGCGCAACGGGCTAGGGGCTCGGAGCGTCGAAGCTGTTCATTCTCTGTCATTCCGACCCCCCGGTGGCCACATTATCAGCCATATTGTATCCATGTGACGACATTTGACCTTTAACCCAAAAATTCCAAAGAAATCTATCAAAAATAATATTTAAAATTCTAAAAAATTATTAAAGAAAAATTTATGGAAGTACCCCACAGCCATCTCCGCCGATGTTCATTCAACCATCTTGGTAGGTGCAGTCCACCATCTTGGTAGGCGTCACAGCCAATGTCCGTCATTTTGGTAGGTGCAGGTTCCAATCTTGATAAGTGCAGTCCACCATCATAGTAGGCATCACAGTCACCGTCTGCCATCTTGGTAGGTGCAGCCGTACACCATCTTGGTCGGTGAGGTCTGCCATATTGGTAGGCGTTCCAGCCACTTCCTACCATCTTGGTTTTTTGTTTGTCATTTATTTATCCATTACTGGAGTTTTTCTCTCACCTTCGTTCAACCGCTATCTTGGTTTGGTTTTTTCATTTGTCATTTGTTTTACATTGCTGATGCTGTCCCCAGCACCTTACCCAGCAGACGACTGACCCCCTCAACTCCCCCATTCCAATATATTTAAATGGCAAATTGTCCCACCCCTGATTCTCATTGGGTAATTCCCACCACCTTCCAAAATATATAATTTCTCCCACAATGTTTCTCATTGGCTAATTACTCGGGTGTTTTCGGAAACCTTCGTTCCGACCAATCGGCAGCCTACTTTAATCAATCGCGAGTGCGGACTATTTTTTCCCCTTAAAAACTCTTCGTAAGAAGCACCCCGAGCCCCTCGGGAAATGAATCATTTTTCTCGCTCTTAAAAATGTACACGTTTTGTCCGAGCGGCCATCAAATCCTTTTGGCCATTTTGGCATTTGAAAGTGCCTTGGACAAACGGAACAAGTTACCATACCTGCCGAAAGAATTTCTCCTGGTCTATGCACCTCACGAAATTTCGACCGTATTCAAGTATTTGCCGGCCTACCTGCAGCAGGAGACATATGGGACTGCCTCCCATACAAGTAGTGTTTCGAGGGCTGCACCACCTATGTTCCCGACACACAGCATCGCAGGGGTTGGTGCAAGGTCCGCCGAGCAGCCCTTGCGACGTCTGCACCCGTAGAAGACGACGTCCCCGTTGAAGACGCCCTCCCTTTAGAAGACGATGTCCCCGTGCAAGCTATCTACTAGGAAGCTGTACCTGTGGAAGATGCTCCCCTTCATGAAGTGTCTTGGCAAGCAATACCCGGCGAGGAAACACACCCAGAACACAGGTGCTTGATGTGTATGATCTCAATGAAGTTTTAAATGATTTTTTTAAAAAATTGTGAAACAAGATGTAAGCATGGGAACTTAAATTTTTTTTATATAACAAAGATCGTATGAAATGTTTCGCAACGTCAAATGTTTTTGCTCGTTGGCCTCGTACACCATCAAGCAGATTGCCATCTCGTACAGTGACGAAGACGAGAAAACCAAAGTTTTCACTTTTTTATCGCCGTGTCCATGGAAGCACATCGATCTTACCACGCAACAGGCGTATCTACTACAGACTTACGAAACGCATGGACTTGGTGGGACGAGGGAAACATTCCGTACGAATAAATTCCGACAATGCTGGACTCTACCATAATTCTCTATTACCCTGTGTATGTTTTTGGAAGATGCCAAGAGTAGAGGATTCGCAATGCGTGCCCTATCGGTACGAACTTTGTATACCTCCACAAGCATTGCCGCTGCTCTCCGTTTCGACAGCTCGTCGAGACTTAACGAGTACAAAACTCAAAGATATGTTTGTGCCCTGTAAACCTCCGAAACCCTAAGACTGCGAAGTTATGATAATCCATGGCACATTAAAAAAATTAACTACGAGGAATATACGGTGCATCGTCACTGTCACAATCTTGCACTGATAATTCAAGAGTCTTACCGTCGAAGATGCTTTTCTCAAGGAAGAAATTAACGTTTTTGTCACACCGCTCCACAGTTACGGTAACATAGGCTGGTCCGTGTAGGTTACGCCGTGCAGTAGAGGATTTGTATTTGCGTACTTTTTCTCGGGAATGAACTTATCGGCAGTACGCAATCCACCGCTGCTAGAAGTCTTGGTGGAAGGTCTCGGCCTCGAGCCCAGGTGCACTTCGCATGTAAAAGGCGTGCAGGTGGAGGCCCAGTCGGAGAAACCTTGCCTTTTCACAACATGTTCATGTCCATCACGCTTCTCCTGCATTTGCACACATAATTATTTTTCCTTTTTCGGAAAAGTTCGTACACTACACTTTCGTACATTCTTGCATTGCATACGTGGACATCACGATTTTGTTTTACCAACTCCTCCAGCGAACAAGGAAGCTTAGAGTTGGGGCATGGATTTTAAATGTAACAGTTTTTATATCCGCACTTCAATGTCGCCCGCACATAACAGCCAGTGAAGTGTACCGTCACAAAAGTGAATTAACAGAACGCCGCGAGCATCTCGAAAACTTACGCGTCGGTACCCACAATTCAGTTCACTGTTCTTGCTCACGTCTTGTGATCTGAATGGACGGCGATGGACACTTCCATTTCTTCTTCGATATCACTGTATTCGAAATCGGAGCTGATGGGGCTCTCTGCGAAGCTGGGAGAGAATTATCTGTAGGACGTTCTGGCCGATGGCGGCTGGTACGGGTTGCCTGATGGTTGCGGGTTCGTGCTAGTAGACGGCATTGACGAAAGTTGCTGCTCGTGCCAATGTGGTGCGGATAAGCTGAAGAATATTAACTCTGTTTTCTTCTGCGTTGCTGTTGCTGTTATTTTCTTCTTCACTTGACAACATGGCTATCGTAAATTTAACAGGGGTTTGAAACCCTGCAAGTTTCTAAATAGTCACTGGGCTTTCCTCTTGAAACAGCAAATAAGGAATGACAGCGTGAAAAATGACATCTTTCCCGAGGGGGCTCGGGGGTGCGTCTTACGAAGAGTTTTTAAGGGGAAAAAATAGTCCGCCCTCACGATTAAAGAAGGCCGCCGATTGGTCGGAACGAAGGTTTCCAAAAACATCCGAGTAATTAGCCAATGCGAAACATTGGAGGAGCAATTAAATATATTGGAAGGGGGTGGAGGGGAACCGACTAATTGTCGAACGAAGGTTTCCGAAAACACTCGAGTAATTAGCCAATGAAAAACATTGGCGGAGCCATTAAATATATTGGAAGGGGGTGGGCAATTAGCAAATGAGAATCAGTGGTGGTGCAATTATTTAATTAAATATACTGGAAGGGGGAGTGGAAGGCGTCAGTCGTGTGCTGGGCGCGGTTCTGGGGAGAGCACCAGGAATGTAAAACAAAAGACAAACCAGAAAAACCAAGATGGCGGTCAAACGAAGGTGAGAGACAAACTCCAGTAATATATAAACAAATGACAAACGAGAAAACCAATATGGCAGACGGTGGCTGTGACGCCTACCAAGATGGCGGATTGCACCTACTAATATGGCGGACTGCACCAACCAAAATGGCGGATGGTGGCTTTGATGCCCAGCAAGATGATGGAGTCCACCTACCAAGATGGTGGAATGAGTTGGGTGAAGAAGGAGTGTGGCAACCTCCAAAAATTTGAGTTTTTTTAAATAATTTTTATAAATAAATTTTTTATAATTTTTAAATATTTTTTATGTAATTTTTTTGGAATTTTTGGATTTTTTTTTAAATTTTTGGGGTCAAATGTGAAAGATCAAGGTTAAGATCACATGGATCCAAGATGGCGAACAAGATGGCCGCCAGGGGATTGGAACATCTCTGACGCTCCAGCATCCAGCCCTTTGCGCCAAAGTCGCCACTTCTCCTCTACTACCATCGTATGAGAGTATAGCGACGGAGACGGGACAGGACAGGCACATGTTGTCAATGTTCTGGAGACACACGCCGGAATAACCCATGTCAACATGATGCGAGGAGCCAAAGCGAATATCTTGAGGTCACCTCTGGTATCGCTAACGAGACGTGCCCTGGTTAAGACAGCGCTCATTCCCACGCAGCACAAGTGTCTATGGAATACCTGCATCGTGTTGCGGTACTCTCGTGGCCTAGAAAGACATCTCCCAGATCGAAAATGCGTGAGATCAGCGACGATGTGAACTCCGACCTGTGTCGATCTCCAAGACGTCGAGGGAAAGTTACGACAGCTGTTGGCTGACTTGCCTCAGGAGAGCTTGCATAATCGGCGCATGTATCTTCGCCCGAGGGATGCTACAGCGTACTAACGTGGGACTAGCAGTATGCCCGTACTGCCAACGGTGTCGTCCGTGTGATTTCATGAGTTAGTCATCGCAGTACAGTCACAATTGCGTAGTTTAATTTAATATCCACCACTCCTAGGTGATTAACTGTGTAAAAATAGAATGATATCACACGCAGTTTCACTTCGCATTGCCTCATTTTTGTGGTCTCCTGCCCACGAGACTGGCTACATTATAGAGCAATTTTTTTTCTGGATGGAGACTGCAAACTACTGTTGCAAATAGACAGTGAAATAAACGATTTTAATATCAGATCAAGATGGAGTCATAGTATGGCGTCAATGATATAGCTTCTACCCTAACAAGAGAAAACGTACAAGATGTAAAAAAAAAAAAAGATTATTCTAAAAACGTTATATGATAGAATTTTAAATTAAATAGTATAAATAAAAATATTTCAAACATTTTTATGGATATATCTTTAACCTTATTAGGATCAGATTGACTTCTTTAATATAGTAAATTAATAACATTATTTGTACGAAAAGCATTTGATACTTATTTGCAATTTTTTACATAATAAGACTTGAATTTTTATTTACTCAATGTTAACACTAAATATTATACACTAGACATTTGCATATTATTTCTATGTTTATCGGTACTATTGGTTAATTTTGATTTCTGCTCCTACTACCGGTGTGTTTACTCTGCTTAAGTAACCACATCTCTCGAGGTGAAACGATTCCCAGATCTTCAACTAGATTTGCACATTAGATACGCTTATCGTATTTTCAGGGTTTGATTCGTCATTTCCGGAATATATAATTGGATCAATATCACAATCATTATTTAAGTTGTAACAAAAATTGGAAACCAGACGTCCGTATAAATTCTGAATCTTTATTTTTATTCTCTTCGCTTTTCTTGAGAAGTGGCCGATTAGCTGTTTCTCCTCTTTGATGCGTCAAAATAGCGTGATTTTGTTGAAAACTTCACACAATATCCGCATGAAAATAGATTTTCTAATTATGCTTTCAGGCTGAAGTGGAAAACGCTTATATCTGCTAAGTTAAATTAACCTCTTTCATGTTGAAATTTCAAAAGGATCAGTAATGTAGTTGGAGCTCTAAAATAACTAGTAAGAACAGTGATTGTGCATTGGTAACTCAAGTGGTATTTACATCTATTCCATAATTGTTTGCTGCATTTGTGATGTTGCGTCTGATATGATAAAATATCATATATTTGAAAATATTATTGTCACACTAGTATTTAATTGAGGACGGGCTAATTTCCACAAATTCCTACAATTGTCACACACCATTAAACGGGTTAGCGAAGGGTAAGCAAGTTTGTAATAGGGCGGAGCACTGGAATATTTGTTATATAAACCACTCCCGTGAGATAAGACTACTTTTTAAAATCACTAATCAGTTAACTTGGTATTATATTGTTATATTTTCTTAACTATTTTTAATCGCTTCCAATAAAAATTATATGTGGGTAAATACCATGTCACAATTGGTTACAGTTTGGAAGGAAAATATTGTAAACAAACACATATTACTTAAAAAAGAACCTGACGTGAGACTACGAAGGTAGGTTTTGTCATCCTGTATATAGTAGTTATGACATACAGTATCAACACTGATGATGACTAATGAGAACACTTGAATACAAGAGCGAGTGTCTTGTAAGACAAAGATATATTTACGAGCTCCCCCCCCCACCCAAAAAAAAACATTGCTTACTCACTACTGAACAAGTGGGTACACAAAACTAAAAAGTATAATTTTCTTTCTACGCTAAGAAACATTATTTTGGATTAAGTGATTATTAGCAGCGAACATAAATCTGAAAAGCTGTATCTGATATCGGAAACATTTTAAACATACAAAATCACATCGATATATTTGTTAAACGGGAAAGCCATAATGTACGAATTGTAGGAAGCGATAAACCGTTGGAACACAATCCGTATCTTTCCGAACAATACGAAACGACCTGTTACAATTAAAACTTAAGTACGTGCACTAAAAGACAGAATAACACATTTATTGATATCGAGGAATGATTTCAAGGAAAATTATTCTGTCTATATAAAACAAAGTGATTAAAGTGAAGATATGATTACAGAGTTTAACTTAATAGTTTTTTTTAAATAAATTGATCTATAATAAGCTAGTGCACATTGCACTATAACATTTATACGATATCATTTATTTCACATTCTCAAGTTACATTGTTCAACAATTTAACTGAAACTAAACTTCTAAGGTAAAGAACATACCTTCAGGATTAGAACGTTAACACAAACTGTGTGTGAACGTAGCCTAACTGTGATTTGTATGACACTTTAACTGTATTTACCTAAATGAAATTCCAAAACGAATAAAACAAAAACGTGGCCAGTGAAGTACGTAAATAAGCTGCATTAAGTGTTCAGCTACTTCATGCAAGGCAGGATAGTTCTAATACAAAACTGTATAACGATGTGTAGTCATGACATAGATTAAAAAAAGATATTATATTTTTTAGAGTAAACGCTAAAACAACAGATACAAAAATTTATAATTTCATTAAATAGTCTGCAGCCGGCGTTCTTGGATGACAGCACGGCTCTGCTGTCATCTACACGGTTTAAATTTATTTTGGTAATATTACGGAAAAGTGCTAATAAGAAATTCTCCAGAACTCTCCGCCGTAAAACTAAGGACAATTTATTTTTTTTGACGGACTTTCCGTAAATTTGAGAACTTTCGGAGTGATGAAGCAAGCTCTCCGTAAAGTAAGCTCTCTGTACAGCCAGACTCTCCGTTCAGCGTCATTGCGGACCGCGATACTGCATATCGACTACAACTGGGCGACACTTGCGCCGGACAGCTCGCAGCCAGAGGCGCGAAGCCCACGCATTGTGCGAGCCCGGAGACGCAACGCACAAGTAGGGATTGTCTTTTCACTATGTACGTAAAGATGTTTGTCTCTGACTATATAAGTACATTTATGTACGTAAAGATGTTTGTCTCTGACTATATTAGTACATTTATGTACTAATTTTTTACTATGCACATTCAATTTATTTATTTTAGTTGTATTTAATTACGGAAACACTGTAGTATTACCCTTTCAGCTGCATTATATGTAAAATATCACAAATAAAATATAGGGTCAGCGGGAGTAAGCATATACTTTCAAATACTTTATATTACTAGAGACAGGCTAACATGTGTTCCTGCAACAATTAAACAATACTTCCGCTATTGTGAATGACAAAAATGCGCATCTAGAAAAACAAAACTAAAATCGACTTCTGTGATTTTCCAACCACGTTGTGTGTGTACTTCACTTATTGTTGAGTACAATAGTAGAAGCCTGTTAACTAACACGAAATAATTTAACACTTATAAGGGAATATTGCCATGTTAATGTTCTGAAAAATAAATAATTGTATTTTCCGAACTGTTATATTATTAGTGAATATATTGAAAATACCGTGTTTTTTAATTTTATGAAATATGAATGATATTGTAAATGTGATTCTGAAGATTAAAACAAGCTACAACAAAATAAATTGTACCTTTTAAAAGGTGTTTCATTTGCTATACAAATGTCTGGGTACATGGAGCAAATGTGGTTTACTCGCAGTATATTCCCACTTTCAGAATCAAGCATTTGAAAAACCAATTCTTTTGAATGGCGGGTTTGGTTGTTTCCTGCACATGACAGATAATAAAAGCGTTTTATAGACTTATCAATGTAAATATATTTTAATTTTGGTTAAATTTGACTTTTGCTTATATTTTGTCTGTATTTTATAGCATTTCATTTACGATAATTATGAATTAAAAAGGGAAAATATATGTTTTGGTAACGCGTAGTAAGAAATAATTCCAGTGCAAATATGTATTTTTTAAATTGAGTGCGCAGTCTCTTTGTTGCAGTTTTGAGAGTTAGTTAAGATTCGCTGGACTGATGCGTAGGAATAGCCTGATAATAGAAGTTTACCAGGACTCTCGAGAACAGTGGTGAGTGCTGCACTAGAGAGAGTGTGGCGGCGGAGATGATGTTGGAGGCTGGTAGACGCACAGACGTGCTATCAGCCAGGCGCTGGTATCTGTAGTCGCAGCCGGCGCTATCTCCCTCAGCAGACGTCGCTCTGTCCCGCGCGGAGAAACACTCCCCGCTGCTCTCGCCGACACTGCGTCCTTCCTGCCTCTGCCTGCACACCCACGGCGAGGGACACTAGGGTGCACTTCAACCACTCGTACGTGACTGTCACTTCCGTCATTAGGCTACTTGTTCCCCGACACGCGCTGCAGGATCGCGAACCAGTCATAACCACGCACAAAGTGATCAAGCTAATCACGTACAACTTAGTGAGAGGCTGAAAGTGCGTGTCACGAAGGTAGGAGGTCTCAACACTGCTTGTACATAGAGGAAAGTCATTTGAAATGCCCTCACACTTCCTCTAATATAGTTTTCCGTGCAACTTCAAGTTCAGTGTATTTAATTCATATAAAAAGGTGGGTCTGATGGAAAATTCAACTGTAAGCAACACTGGACCACGTGACTTCGACAGCCGTACTGACACCGGACGAATCAATGTTGTTGGCATGCGGTGAAGACAAAACACGCTCTAGCCAGTATTGGATGTGTGGTACTACCGCGGAGACATAGAGAACAGAGTCACACAGCTCACTCCACACTTATTCCAGTTGCGGTTCTGCTACCTGCCGCTTCAACTACGTCGCAGTGTTTCAAATACACGTTTCCCCACGAAACTATGAAACGCGCATCCGATGTGCTGATTCGCGAAAAGAACACACACTTCAAACGAGGTCTTTTGAGTGTTTTGAAGACGCCACGCTCATTAGGAACACCATTTCAGAACACTAGAACCTAACTCAAAACGGCTTTTTCAAAGCGCTGCATCTCAGAATATACGCTTCATATACATAGGCCTACAAAAATATACTTTAAGGCCCTACATTGAACCTTACCACAGACTTTTCGCCAATAAAACGTCACGGTGGCCGCTGAAAGTCCATTAGACAGACGCAGCACGAGAACACTGCACGCTATTTCAAAGCCTTGCGCTTAGTGGCGATGGCGCACTTGATGCAGGTGACAGTGTAACCCTTATCGCTCCCGCGCTTCTCAGCCTCAAACGCAGGTAGGCGGGAGCCTTAACGCCACGTGTCTACTTCGCTCTTGCGAACAGAACATCGCCGCGAACATTCTCAAATATTTGGACGGGCAATTGTCGTCTAAAGGGCGTTAATTAATGCCAAACACGATAACTAGATGTTCATGTTTCTGGCATGCAATATAGAAGATAAAAAATAGGGCAATCCCAACCAGAAATTATTGTCAACTTGTGAAATATTTTTTTTAAAGATACGCATTCTTTTCCAGTTATATTTCACGTAACAAATGTATGCATACGCTGCGCAAGATATTATGCTAAAAGGGTGCATCATTTTGGGATAATATTTGCTTGCAAAGTGGGTAACAACTATTTCCCACGTTTTATTACAACACTTACTTCCAAAGATTTGAATAGTTAATTTTACAAGTTCAGCATTAATTTACGTCTCGCTCACGCCTAACGCCAGTCTACCTGTTTAGTATCGTTTAAGGCCCAGAAGTTAGGCAGCGATAAGGGCGACACAAGTACGTGCATGCACTCTTACGTCGCCTCTACACGCAGTACACTGAACTGGCGCGCAAGCTTGTTTTCTATTGCATTTCACACGCTGACCCTGCAACCTTATTGCTGGAAAAAATGAGGTTAAATTCAATAGAAATCCTTTTCAAACTTTACAAGTATTAGGAAAATGGGGGTTCTTGGCCAGGGGACAAGGCGGCGGCCATCTTGGATGACATCACGAGGCAACCTTCTGCTCTGTCATTCCTTGTCAACGTCGGCAATGTTGGATTTTCCCCACCCGCTCTGTAATTCCTGGCCAATGGCAACCATATTATATGTCCCCACTTCACTCTTGCACTCCGTGCTGGGGAGGGGGGTTTCTCAGAGTCCTCCCGATCTCCTTTATTTTGCCATGCTCTCTCTTCATAACATAGGCATCAACCCCGACAACGAAAATGGCTGCAGGGTAAAGTAAGCCCTAAGCACATTTATAAGCATAGTTTGCTATAATTTCCGAACCATTTCGATATAGTCCCCCAAATTCATAACATAGGCATCACCTCTGACAACGAAAAGGACTGAAGATTCAAGTTTGCCCTAAGCTCACTTATAAGCATAGTTGGATGTAATTTCCGAACTGTTTAAGACACAGCCACCAAGTTCATAACATAGACATCGCCCTTGATGCTGAATAGGACATGGGAGACAATTAGGCCTTATGCCCTCGTATAAACATATAAGCATAGTCGGCTGTAATTACTGAACTGTTTAAGATAGACACCAAATTCATAACATAGGTATCATCCCATACGACGAAAAGGACTGCAGGGTCAAGTAGGCCCTAAACACACTTATAAGAACAGTTAGTTGTAATTTAAGAACCTTTCAAGATATAGTCACCAAATTCATAACATAGTCAACGCCCCCGACGATGAATAGGACGGCAGGGACAAGCACATAGGTTTCAAAGACGAAGCCACCAAGGTCTTATAATTTATTCTGAGATTTTAAAATTTTCTAAAAAAAATTGAGTTTCTTTTTTTTGTTTTAAGCAGTATATTTTGTGAGATTACAAATTTCCTAAAAAAAATTGCCATTCTTTTTTGTTTAAAGTGATATATTTTGTTCGAGAAGGTGGCCAAAGTTCAAAATCAAGGTCGCATGACACCATATAAGGTCAGGATAATGTCGAGGTCGCATGACGTCATGCAAATTAGAAGTCATGATCGCTAGTTGTCATGGTTCTTGCTGTTGTGAGTGAGGCAAATGGGTTTTCTCAGAGTGTTCGCGTGTTTTTCCTTCCTACTTGTAAATAGCAGAAGAGTGCGTTCTCGCACTTGTTGATCTCCTCCTGACGGTAGGAGCCAGTGTAATTGTCGTGGCAGTGGCAGCGGCGGCTATTGCCGATGTCCTCACATGTACCGTTGTTGCACAGATCCTCCTTGCTCACTGCGAGAGGAGGCACATGGGGTTTCACACAATGTTAGCATGTTTTTCTTCATAATTAAAAATAAGTATGTGTATATAGTATTTAAAACGAAATATTTTTGTTTACCTTGCCTTGCATTACAGAATTTCTCTTGAAAAGGGAAGTGCATGAGTGACTCGGCTGGTCTGCCACCCTGGAGCCTGACCCGACTCACGACTAGTGTATGTATCTTCCCTACGGGCTCGATGAGACCTGCACCGTGCCTACACCGTCGGTCGACCACCTGGCTACCTTTCAGATTCTCGAGATGTTAGTTGATCACGCAATGTTGGACAGGGTGGGTGCGTTCCACCGCTAGTGATGAGTGTTGTGAGAGTTGACAGTAATCAGAACTTGACGGTTGTACTGACCAGGACGGTCTGGTCTTGTCTAGCATCATCTAAATCAGTGTACAGCACCCCACGCTTGTGCAATATGCGCTGGTTGGTAAGTTCTTATATCTAGTTTCCTTTACATTTTCATAGAACTTTATTTTAATCTAATGTTAAATACGTTTCTCGATGCTCTCACATTATGCGTTGGTTGGTAGTGTAATCCATGTGCCTCTGTACTGTAGCGTAGCTCGGTCGGAGGGTGTACGTGGGGAAAATAGTTTGCTATTCTGCTGTACTAACCAAGGCTACCACGTGAGTTTACAAATGCATGGTCTTGTCTGACAACGACTGATGCGATGTACAGTGCTCGTCGCTTGTGCAGTACGTGTCAGTTGGTAGGTGTTCATAAATATTTACCTTTTTTATGTCTGCTGGCATCAGTGCTTCACGACGGTAATTTTTTTGGTATAACATAATGTACAGCGTTCATTGCTCGCGCTATATATACATAGGATGATAGGTTTTTATAACCATTTTTCTTTGCATTTTTTAATATCTAATTATCAATATGTATCAGTGTCTTCTCTTGCATGACCACTGGTTTAAAAGGAATGATGTTTAGTGGTAAGCAAAAGAACAAAGCTTTTACAAGTCGTGTTATGAGTCTTCAAATTATCACCGCTGGTAAATAGTGTACTGCACTTAACATGTAGAATTTTTTTGAGGTTGGTCCTTGTGAACATAAGCTCTTTTCCCCGTTGACGGGCATTCAAGCTTTTTACAAAAGTTCTCGTCGCAACAGCAACACTAATATCACTATTATGGTCTGTAGAAATATTAAGCACTATTTTTTTATAGTAGAGATTCGATACGAAAACGTGCTCGCAGCGCACTGGCGTTTAAGTTGAGCCTTTATTATTTAATATTATGTGACTCAAATTTTTCATGTATGGGATGGTTTTATATGTTGCACGAGATTCTCCCCAACCCATGTATTAGGCTGGTGCTGTTTATTACGACCTTTAGCCCTCACAGTCGAACCATACCGCTGCAGTCCCCATGTGTTATCGGCACCATCGAACTGCAGACCTCATTGACAGTTGGATCGAAACCTCGTGCATTTGGCTAGTTTTTTTAAGCTACTTGCATGCGTGGGTGGATGTTCTGCATACTGCACATAGGAATTCGGTCATGTGTCGACACCAGTGCTCCTAGCGGCCGCCATCGGTAACGCAAACGATGTTGGCATCCCCCCCCCCCTGACAGGGGAAACGAATATTGCTAAAGACCCCGTGACACTAGCAGACAATGGTCGTGCACTTTAGCGGTCAACTGGAGAAACTAAAATGGCAAGAGCAGCCTTTGGCAGCATGCAGACGCCAGTCAGACACAAGGCCCCTTTACAAAGCCTCATACAGCCAATCAGGGAATATACACTGAGGCGACAAAAGTCATGGGATACCTCTTAATATTGTGTCAGACCTCCTTTTGCCCGGCAAAATGCAGCAACTCGACGTGGCATGGACTAAACA
The DNA here is from genome assembly GCA_002778355.1 of Clitarchus hookeri. Lineage (NCBI taxonomy): Eukaryota > Metazoa > Arthropoda > Insecta > Phasmatodea > Phasmatidae > Clitarchus > Clitarchus hookeri. The sequence continues at coordinate 55,977 of NQII01004253.1, forward strand.
AGTCGTTGGAAATCCCCGGCAGAAATATTGAGCCATGCTGCCTCTGTAGACGTCCATAATTGCGAAAGTGTTGCCAGTGCAGGGGTTTGTGCACGAACTGACTTCTCGATTATGTCCAAATAAATGTTCGATGGGATTCATGTCGGGCGATCTTGATGGCCAAATCATTCACTGGAATTGTCCAGAATGTTTTTCAAAACAATCGCGAACAGTTGTGGCCCGGTGACATGGCACATTGACATCCATAAAAAGTCCATTGCTGTTTGGGTACATGAAGTCAATGAATAGCTACAAGTGGTCTCCAAGTAGCTGAACATAACCCTTTCCAGTCAATGATCGGCTCAGTTGGACCAGAGGACCCAGTCCATTCCATGTAAAAACAGTTCACACCATTATGGCGCCACCACCAGCTTGCACAGATCCTTGTTGACAACTTGCGTCCATGGATTCGTGGGGTCTGCGCCACACTCGAACCCTACCATCAGCTTTTACCAACTGAAATAGGGACTCATCTGACCAAGCCACTGTTTACCAGTCGTCTATGGTCCAACCGATATGGTCACGAGCCCAGGAGATGCGCTGCAGGCGATGTCGTGCTGTTAGTAAAAGCACTCGAGTTGGTCTTCTGCTGGCATAGCCCAGTACAGCCAAAGTTTGCCGCACTGTCCTAACGGACAAGTCCATCGTACGTCTAACATTGATTCCTGCTGTTATTTCACACAGTGTTGCTTGTCTGTTAACACAGACCATTATGCACGCACGTCGTTGGTCTCGGTCATTAAGTGCAGGCGGTCGGCCACTGCGTTGTCCATGGTGGGAGGTTATGCCTGAAATTAGGTATTCTCGGCACACTCTTGACACTGTGGATCTCGGAATGTTGAATTCCTTAACCATTTCCGAAATGGAATGTCCCATGCGTCTAGCTCCAACTACCATTCCGCGTTCAAAGTCTGTTAATGCCCGTCGTGCGGCCATAATCACGTCAGAAACCTTTTCACATGAATCACTTGACTACAAATGAAAGCCCAACCAATGCACTGCCCATTTATACATTTTGTACGCGATACTACTGCCATCTGTATACTTGCATATTGCTATCCCACGACGTTTGTCACCTCTGTGTATATTCTCATGTCGAAAGGAACCACCAAACTATTTTGTGTATGTGAAAGTAACTAACGGAACATGGAAACTTCGCTTTTTAAATGACTTGTAGGCTAGACTCTGTAGTCCTACATATGTGTTTTCGAGACAGCTTTATTTTCAGTGATTGCAGTCCGTGTGTAGCCAGTTTTCCCTCTAGGGTGGACAGAAGCGATGTCCTCTACCAACGCCACTTTATTCCTAGCAATATTTGAAAGAGATATGCTAATATTTACAGCTTGATGTTTTAAAACGAAATAAATTGTTACCTTGTACTGTATACCTGAACTCCTCTCGTAAAGGGACATGCATGCGTAATATGTGATTGCGATGGTTGGTAAGTAATTATAACTGTTTTCCTTTAGAGTTTATTTTTATATCAGTGTTGACCTTACAGTTTTCAAACGTCACAATGGAAATGTTTTATCCTAACATAACGTACAGCGCTCGATGCTCATGCAATATGCACTTGTTGGTAAATGTAAATAACTATTTTCTTTTATAATTAATTTTTATATGTTTGCATCAGTGCGTAACTGTGACTTCTCTTTTGCGCGGCTAATGGTTGTAATGTATGTTGTCTTATGGCAAGTAAAGGAACAAAGCCTTTACAAGTTGTGTAATGTGTATCGCACTTGACGCATTCTTAACGTTTTTGCAGTTGGCTCTTGTAAGTATTTATTCTTTCTCATGTCGGCATGCATTCTAGCTTTTACTAAACTTCTTGACTTGATAGAAACACTGATATTACTATTATGGGCTGTGGCTCTATCGGGTATTTTTTTTAATATATATTGTGACTCTTTATGACAACATGCTCATATGTAGTTACACACGCACACACACACACACATATATATATATAAGTATTTTATTGTTTGTTACCTGACTGTTTTTTCTTGTACAGGACGGTTTCAAATATTTTACACTCGGTTTCCCCGACCCTTGCGCTAGGCTGATTGGGTTTATTAATATTAATGCTTACATGATTTAGTGTAACCTGCGAATACATATGTCTTGTTATCGGAACAACTGTAAGCCGCATTATTTTTTAATATATGACTGGTTGTTAAGGGTTACTCAGGCTAATTATGACACGGGCCGCGGCCTTTGTGTTTGACTGGTCCGTTTTCCATGGTTGCAATAATTTGTATCACCATCCAACCAGTCGAATACGAAGCTATGTTGTAATTATATCTGTAGTGGGGAAGAGGGAAAACAGTATGCACCTATTTGCTAGACGAGTGAATGCAGGCCGATGCATGTGTGTGTACTATTTCAAAACCCTACACTCCTACATGCAAGAGTAACATTGTGACTGTACGTAAACATTTATTTTATTTTATGTAGGGATGGTTCCTACATGTTCCCGATCTTCATCGGGGGNTTATGAATTTGGTGATTACATCTTAAATGGATCGGAAATTATAGCCAACAATGCTTATAAGTGATCTTAGGATATACTTGCCATGCTGTGCTTTTCGTTGTCCAGGGTGTTGACTATGTTATAGATTTGATAACAGTGCCTTAAATGGTTCATAAATTAGTCAACTATGCTAATAAATGCGCTTAAGGCATACTTGATCCTGCGGTTCTTTATGTTGTCGGGGATGTTGCCTATGTTATGAATTTATTGACTATATCTTACATGCTTAGGAAATTACCACTAACTGTTCTTATAAGTAGGTTTAGGACACAGTTGACCCTGAGGCCCTTTTCATTGTCGGGAGTGATTACTATGTTATGAATTTGGTGACTATATCATAAACGTATCGGAAATTACAGCCAACTGTGCTTATAAGTGGACTTAGGACATTCTTGACCCTGCGGTCCTTTTTGTTGTCGGAAGTGATGCCTATGATATGAATTTGGTGACTATCATAAACGATTCGGAAATTAAGTCAACTATGCTTATAAGTATGCTTAAGGGATACTTAACCCAGTGTTCCTTTTCGTTGTCGGGGGTTATGCCTATGTTATAAAGAGGGAGTATTAGAAAATAAAGGAGATCAGGAGCACTCTGAAAAAAAAAGCCCTGTCAGAATGCAAGAGCGTGAAGTGGGGTTATCCAAGATGGTCGCAATTTGCAAGAAATGACAGAGTAGGAGGGTAAATCAAACATGGCCGACATTGCAAGGAATGACAGAGTATGATACTGCCTCATGACATCATCCAAGATTGCTGCCAGCTTGTCCCTTTGTCCCCATCCCCCAGTCCCAAAACCATCCACATGGAATGCAAGAGCATATAGCGGGAACATCTGGTAGGACTCTGAGAATCCACTCACATGCAATGCAAGAGCAAGAGAAAACATAGGAAACCAGGAGGACTCTGAGAAAATCCCACACTCAGAATGTAAGAGCATGAAAAGGGGGAACATCTAAGATGGTCGTCAATTGCTAGGAATGACAGATAAGGAGGGGAAATCCAACATGGCCAATGTTAACAAGGAACAATAGAGCAGGAGGTTGCCTTGCGACATCATCCAAGATAGCCACCGGCTTGTCCCCAGCCCCCAAGCCCTCCACATAGAATGCAAGAGCGTAAATTGGAGACATCCAGTAGGAAGGAATGAGAGAGCATTAGAAAAAAAAGAGATCGGAAGGAGTCTGAGAAAACCCCACACTCAGAATGCAAGAGAATGAAGTGGGGACATCTGGTATGACTCTGGAAAAACCCCCTCACAGAATGCAAGTTTATGAGAAAATAAAGGAAATCTGAAGGATTTTGATAAAACCTCCCAACAGAATGCAAGAGCATGAAGTGGGGAACTTCTAAGATGGTCGCTATTGGCCAGAAATTAGAGCATGAGTGGAAATTTAACATGGCCGATGTTGACAAGGAATGACATAGCAGGAGGTTGCCTCGTGATATCATCTAAGATGGCTACCCACTTGTTATCTTGTCTCCAGCCCCTAAACCCTCCACAGAATGCAAGAGAGTGAAGTGGGGTCATCCCGTAGGAAGGAATGAGATAGCATAAGAAAATAAAGAAAATCGGGAGGACTCTGAGAAAACCCACTACATAATGCAAGAGCATGAAGTGTAGACATCCAGTAAGAAGGAATGAGAGATTATGAAAAAAAGGGATCGGGAGGACTCTGAGAAAACCGCACACAGAATGCAAGAGCAAGAAGTAGTGACATTCAAGATGGCCACCATTGGCCAGGAATGACAAGTTAAGTTAATGTAAATGTGGTTTTTTACGCCACACTTTTGTATTTTTACGTGTCGCTCTTAGCCAATCGGCCCTGCCGCGACCCGGCCGCCCAGTCGGTGGGGAAGAGGGATCACACCCTCTCAACGCACACATGACCAGCGCTCACCGAAGTTGACCAAATCCAGAGCCCCGGCCTGATTCGTCAGACAGCACCGAGCATAGCCCCGATCTGATTCATCAGATCGCCCCGATCTGAATCATCAGATCACACCGAGCATGTCCTACCTCAAGGACTAAGATCCTAGTACTCAGTTACCAAGCGTGTGGTGTAGCTGGAACACTACCCACATCCCTAACATCATCTCAGGACGCTACCGGAGCAGGTGTCTGCTCACCACCCGGCTCTACAGCAAGAGGGGTAATCTCTCCGAGCCTCCTCCAGCATGCGGAGTCTACCACTGCCAGCACGAGTCACACCTCTAGTGATCCGTACACCAGAGTAAACCTCCGGATGGCCCAACCGGATCATCCTACCTCTTATTTTCCATGGCATGAGTGGGTTTTCCCATGCCCCACCGCCAGGGCTGCCACCCATGGGCAGGGAGACGTGGAGTCCGTCTGAAAATTGGTGGGGACCGTCATTCTAGTCCGGTTTCATACCCTTGTTTTTCGTCACCGAGAGCCGAACTCACCACGCCGCCCATAAGGATCGCCCTGCTGACGTCAGACACTTGTCCTATACCATACATAGAATTTCTTCACAGGGAAATTCCTGTTTTGGGCCCCAATGGCCTGAATGCCAAGAGGTCCAACACCCCATCACGGCAGATAACCCTATACAGCAACTAGGAAGCTGATATCCNTCACGGCAGATAACCCTATACAGCAACTAGGAAGCTGATATCCCATAGGGCATGGGCGACAGAGCCCAATTTGTTTAAACAGAGGTGGCACAAGAAGCCTTGGGTTGCCTTGAGTGTTGGGAGGCTATAAGAGACGCATCACACACCCTTTCTGGAAGTCGGTGCGGGACCGGACTTGGCTACTATAGCATAGTACTGCCACACCACTTCAAGTGTCCGGCCTCCTTCCTTCCACCAGAGTGACCATATAATCCTCCCCCCCCCCCCACAGGCCAGGAATGACAGGGCGGGAAGGGAAATACAACATTGCCGGCATTAACATGGAATGACAGAACATGAGTTTGCCGTGTGATGTCAGCCATGTTGGCTGCTGGCTTGTCCCTTTGTCCCCAGCCACTGGCGCAGAACCCCCATTTTTCTACTACTTTCAAAAATACGTAGAATATTCAATATTAATAAAAATGTTGTTTTTGGTAATGTTGAAATGCTTGAATATAATGTTTCCAGTGTGTGATATGTGCTGAATGATGTATTCTGGTCTAGTATTATGTGTGCTTTATTTTCACATGAAAACCTATTATGAAAGATATTCAGAATTTTCTCTTAAACACCTGCATTTAAAACCGCTAACAGTTCACGCACCAGATAACAGTACAATTGAAGATGTGTGTTTGAATAAGTTGTAACATTGTTTTAAAGTAAAACGATGCACTTAAATAGAAAAAAGGAAAAACAGAAAATTAATAGTAAAATGTGTACGACAGACTGAGTCAAACACAGCCACTTTTAACTAGTAAAAATTTGGTAAGCATTCAAATATTCTGCAACACTTTCTTATTCCTGGCCTTGGGTTAATTCATGGTGTCACGGGTGGATGCACGAAGAACAATGAAATATCAAGATTACGAAATGTTAAATTGTTGTAAATTTCACCAGTCACACAATGGCCTTGACGCAGCAGGCTGCACAAACGAAACTGGAGGCCGGCTCTTGTATGACGTAGGACCACAACCGCATGTGTAGGCTGCTCACGATTAATTAAGCACTTTTGAAATCAACATTTGAAAAATGTCACTGCCCCTTACTGCATACATTCTAACGGGCTCACTGTCATGCGCCCAGTAAAGTTGGTAACAATGAAACGAAAGTAGTTTCATGTTTTATAGTTGAATTAGAAGTCATAGGTAAACATTAGTAAACACTGAAATTATTTGTTTCGAGTTCCGTTTTTTAATGAATTTATAAAATGTAGGAATAAGAAAAATCGTAAAATATTTTCTTTTCTAATTATTAAACAGTTTCGCTTGACCGACGTAGCGATAAAGTGATTAGGCCCAAGGAAATATTAATTTTACACACTGTGGAAGAATACATAATATGTAACAAGGAGACCTCAAGTAGGGCTTTTACAAGTGTCCCGTTTACCACAAACATCTTGTGTATATAATAAATTTGTAGAGTGTGGCAAAGACATTCCTGTTCAAACGAGTTATATAGGCATACCTACAGAATACGGCGTATTAAAAAAAAGAAGTTCGCAGGAAGTATTTTACACTTACATACAAGAATAAAATAGTACCTCAGATGCTAAATACCAGCGTTCCTGATTCTGGCAATGGGTACAACTTTGTTTTGTCACTTCAAACCTCGATCTGAAGATAAACTGTTTTTATCCCTTAATTCTGAGAATGAACTTTTTTTTTTTCAGTATCTCTCCGGCAATATGCCAAGCGTTGCAAATTCATTAAGGCAAAGAGTACATTGCAATCAAGAGTCTACCTCAGTAAACAATATTAACTTAAAATATTTATTGATGACTAGATCTTAAAACGCGAGTGAGTTGAAATATCTCTTATGACCACTTGTATGAAGTGGATTTCAAAATGTTTAGTTCGTCAATGAGATTAAATTTTGCTCGGCATTGTTGAACAAATACTGGAGTGCTGCGTAATTATTTATAGTGTGAGTGTATAGTGGGATATAGGTTTAAGATAAAAGGCAGGAACTGGTTCCTTATCTGAAGCCGTAGGGGATATGTCAGACAAAGAGGACAGTTACGACTAGAATGGCGAAACACGCTCACGGGAGATGTCGTCTGAACTGATGTACAGCTCCGCTCACGTGTCATATCCTTCACGTGTTCCAACACGGCAGTCACTGTACAGTAGTGCTCAAGTCTGCTGTCGACGCGATGCAAGTAGCGCACTTTTCTTCGCTCCATCGTAGCATATTTGACTAATGGAACGTTCAGTTCGTTTATTCCGTCAACCGAAACCTCAGTTCGGTAAACACGACCTTCACTAGAGAGGTTTTGCTGGAATGTTTATTCCCAAAAAAGAAACTCAGTTCTGAGAAACTTGTGTTTAATTCTTCTCACATTCGCCGGAAATAGTAGCTGGTAAAATATATAAATAAATTTGTGTTTGTAAAATGTACCAGAAAAAATTTGCAGGAAAATATGTGATTCACTATTAAACTTATTTAAAATACCATACATTCCTTATAAGCTTGTTCGAAAAGTGGCATTTCCTAAACATTTTAAATATCAAATAACGGTTGTAAATTTTGTTATATGAAACTAAAATTAAGTATGTGAATGAAAACCTTAATTTCAATCAATATCGCCATGTTGTGGCAAAACTGATGACAGACGTATTTCCCGAGCCAAACTCCAACTGGAACCACGTGTGTATCCAGGGCACGTGGTCCAACAACGCACGACTTCACACGAGAGTTGAGAGACAAACACACGTGTACAATAACATCTCATCTCCAATTACGCGTCATTTACACCACACACTAACTCAATTTACCAAAACCCGGTTACTGAAACTCAATTTTCGGGTGACGGTTTTAACGAGCACATTGCATATTTAAGGCTGTCCCGTTTCGGGTTGATTCAAACAAATTGTAGTAGTATGGTGTATATACAACTGTATGATGTGCAAGTTTTTACAATAGGAAATAAGAAAACAGCGTAAATTTAAGTAATATTCTATTATAACAATGAAAGAATGTAAATGTAAAATTAAACCATGTTATGAAGAAATATTTATTTCTTATATTATATATAGATATATATAAATATATTTAAAAGGGAAAAAATGCCATATCTCTAGCAGCATGGAATTTATGGTTTAAAGAACCCAATATTGACAAAATCAGCCCAAAATTTAATATAGTGATTTTACCAATAATATCTACACTAAAATCCTTTACTTGTATCAAATACCGTTCAGTATGCTGCCAGCCTGAATCTTTCTTTACAGCAAAGAGCAAAACAATGTTTCCGAGTTTATTAAAAAAACTAATTTAATTAATGCAACCTACAAATTGTCTTAGCATTAAGCGCAGAACATATTTCGAAAATTGAACGTGTGATATCGCACCTGGTGTTTAAGAGAAAATTTCATTGTACGTTGGCTACAGTATTTATATATTATTTAATGTAGATAATATCTCCAACATGTCGTAGTCAACAAACAAGAATTACAGTTGGCGTGACAAAAAAGAGCCGAAGATCACAGACAAACAACAAAGTAGAAAGCTATGGTGGCATCTCAGGAAACGCTCCGTCATGTGCACTAAGTGATAACTGCTAGTACGCGCTACGTCCTTGCTGCGATTACAGAGACGACAAGGAACTGGAAAACTGCTTAAAACAAGATACCCGATCATCATTGATAGGAACTAGACCACTTGTAAATAATAATGTGAAAGATGGTAATAATGAAGAGGAACTAATCAGACAACTAGGGTGTTTGTTATATTATCTAGAAAAAGGATTCAAAGGATACAAACGATCAAAGACAAGTGCAGTCGCTAACAGCATAACTAACGATCAAAGACAAGTGCAGTCGCTAACAGCATAACTAGCGATCAGAGACAAGTGCACCGGCACCGTGGTGAGATCAAGCCTCCACAGACCTGGCACCGTGGCGACATCCAGCTGTCGCAGGCCCGGTAATTTGGTGACGTTCAGCCACCACAGAACCGCCAAAGGTCAAGTATCCATTTTGGGTCTGATTTGCTCCATCCAGGATATTTTTGACACTGTCGGCAAAAAGCCGACGTTCCATATTGATACCGGCCCACCTCCAGCATGAGACAGCGGGCCAGCATTAGCTGGCCATAGTTAGTCTGTTAGCTTTCACCGGGCCTATTCTGGCCCGTACTGGTCGTGTTTACTGGGTGTCCAGTCTTAAGGGTTCTGCCTGCCTGGCGCTTTCTCCGCGTTTGAGGCTGAGAAGCGCGGAAGCGATAAGGGCGACACTGCCACGCACATAGAGTGCGCCATCGCCTCTAAGCGCAAGGCTCTCACCTGCCGTGCAGTGTTCTCGACGCACTGCGTGTACCTATGCGACTTTCAGCGGTGGCCCTAACATTGTATTTTTCTGTAGGAAAGTTCAGGCAGGGTCCTTGAGTAGTTTTATGTGCATCTGACGCGTGTACTTAGAAAAAGCCGTCTTTAGCCAGTTAGAAGTAGTCTTAGAACTGTGTGTCTACTGTGCATGGCGTCTTGAAAGCTCTCAACAGCCCTCGTCTGAAGTGTGCGTTACTATAGTAGATCATCACATTAGACGCACGTTAAATAGATTAGTAGAAAAACCAGTATTTCAAACACACTGCAACGCAGTTCAAGCAACAGGTAGGCAGGCGCCTTAAGTTGCCGTGTCACTCATTCATTACGATATCTCTTACGTCAACCGCACTTCGCACTGCAAACAAACGTAGTTGCTTCTTGTTATTTGCGTACGTTATTTCGCGACGACGTACAATGCGTAACTGGGCACAATGCCCAGGACGCAGTGCTCAGGCTGCAGAGATAAGCAGCTGTGCAGGTGTTTGTTAGAGAAAGTTAGCTGCTTCTTCTGTTACATGCACCACGTTCCACCAGCCATGCACCAGTAGCCTGATCATCGAAACCAGTGCCACTGCTCCAGCGGTTTGGCACATAGATTTCCGACGACATCGAATTAAAAATGTCAGTAGTATCTGCGGTGAGAAGTTATATTATCGATGATTTTTAATCAAAAATGATTTTAAAAAAATTATTAATACGTTGAAACCTGGAATAGCGCTCCAGTGAAGAGATAAGCATTGCCTTTGTGTACAGACCAACATGCGCCGCCCATCCTCAACTGGCCAATATTTTCNCTCCAGTGAAGAGATAAGCATTGCCTTTGTGTACAGACCAACATGCGCCGCCCATCCTCAACTGGCCAATATTTTTCCTAAATCAGACAATGAAAACTTTCGTTTATAAAAGAAACAGTAAGGTAAAATCGTAGTTCACTCCTTCCATTAAGCCTGCTTAAGAACCAACATTTTTCTATATTTTGATTATATTTTGTGATTTCAAAAANCTCCAGTGAAGAGATAAGCATTGCCTTTGTGTACAGACCAACATGCGCCGCCCATCCTCAACTGGCCAATATTTTCCCTAAATCAGACAATGAAAACTTTCGTTTATAAAAGTTCACTCCTTCCATTAAGCCTGCTTAAGAACCAACATTTTTCTATATTTTGATTATATTTTGTGATTTCAAAAANAGTTCACTCCTTCCATTAAGCCTGCTTAAGAACCAACATTTTTCTATATTTTGATTATATTTTGTGATTTCAAAAAATGATATTGGTGATAATTTTTTAAAATATCAAGTAACTTGGAAAAAAAATACTTTTTTTTTTTACAGAAAATATATTTATAACTTAAAATCTTGATTCGAACAAATTTCAAAAAGTTATTTAAACACAAATGTGGTTTCAGCTTAACTGTTTACTTAAATCACAGCAGGACAATGTTGCAATTAGTTTAAACTTCCGGCATTTTGTAATTTTAAATATAATCTCGAATGTTTAAGTTAAACTACAGGCGAACCGCATAAGCCTAACAAATATTCAAGAATTATTTTTCATGACATTGTAATAACATGAGCAATTATTTTGAACTGCAGCTTAACGTATTACTATTATTTTTCAGTTTTGAAATTTGTACGAAAAAAATAGTAAATTACAATTTTTTTAAACTCGTTTTATTATTTTATGAAAAGTAGTTTTCTCCCTTCGTCATGACTTTCTCAGGCTGTATTACAACGAAAAGTATCTAATATGCCAACAAATTATATATATATATATATATATATATAATAGTTAGGAATGTGGTTAAAGCAGAGCGTGGCAGAGGCACAAGGAAAGCGCGAGGTAAGAGCAAAGCTGCAGTGTGGTATAGAAGCATGGTGGGCGGGGCTACAAGGCAAGTACACACTTCCTGTGGAGGTGAGCTGTGACGCACATACCTGCCGTGCGTGCGTGCAGGCTCAGATATCCACTGCCAGCTCGCTCCCACATCTGCCGGCTACACAATGCCGCGCTTGCTTTCTTATCTCCTACACCACACACGCGCACAGCCCGCCAAGCACTGTACTCGTCGTCTGTGCTTGCAGCCGACATCGTCGAGCAGAGCATGGTGCAGCGCCGGGAGATTCCCGAGAAAACTCACCGACCAACGGCATCGTCCGGCACGATCCCCACGTGCGGAAATACGGGAGCGACCCCGTCGGGAAACAAACCCGGTTCGCCAAGTTGGAAGGCGAGTAGTCTGACCACTACACCACCGCGGCCCCACTCGCAATTTCTTTATATTTTTACTTTTTTTTCATTTACATATAGCTTGTTATTTTGTGATTACATATGTGTTATGCGGTAGCCCATGCGGTTACGTTACTTTGTAAATATTTCATCTGTACAACTTAATTATTATTTGTTGTTATGACGGCTGCAACAAAACAGAAGAATTTTGTATTTGAAATCAAATTATTTAAAAAATATAAGTGAAAAATTTTAAATGCTAGGAAAATGTCATCACATACAACGTGTACGAGTTAAACAATGTTTGGTACAAATATAAAATTATACATTTGTTGGCGTCCGACACCCTCAATACCTTTTCTTTGCTGTCTTGAGCTTCTTGCTAGCCATGTCTATAGGTCTAGGTGGTGTTAAACGTGGAATACGCATTCAAAATGTCTTTCCCGAGAATAAAGGGGTGATACACCGAAGGAAAGGAATTCTCTTTTAACTTCCTTTCTTGTAATGGCCTTAATATCTTTTGCTATGTTTCAAACAGAATTACTTACAGAATAAAGGATAATGACCTATCAATGACCCTAAAGATATGTCACTGAAGGTTACATACATATAGATAAGACAAGAGTTTAATAACTATGTGGTGATATTTTACACTGGAGAGTACACAGTAAGAAGTCCGTGAAATTATATAAGCTGTTTGACCGTTGTTTGTTAAAAATGTAGAATCTGTTTTCCTCTTTCCTTAACTAAATATGTGCAGCGGTACACAAATCTTCACTAATTTCAGGAGATGTTGCACTTGAAACGTTTTACTTCCAGCACCACAAGCACCGAGATGCTTTCTGATTGGCTGACCAGGTCCACTCACGCGACGACATGCACAACTAGGGGCGGCCGGCAAATACTTGAAACATACAAATATGGTGTTCTCCGAGCAGAGAAGAAATAAAATCACGAAAGCTGTCGATTCCTTTCAACGTTTTCTCATTTTATGCTAACTTCGTGACAAAACATTTTTTAATTAGTTGTTAGGCAAGTTAAATCACATACACAATGATCAATGTTTCCTCTTTCTTCGTGTTTTCAAGTCATATCTCAAAAAGTATTATCCAGGAAATGGAATGTGCCATTGCGTAAAGATAAAATGGCATTAATTCGCAAGTACCCGCATTTTTTTTCATGAGCTAGATTCTCTAGCGGTCTAGCTTTAAAAACCTGTACAAACACAACGCGCAACTCTGAGAAACTCTAAACTAAAATCTTCGGTGATGTTTCAACGTCAAATAAAATATTACTCACCTTTTCAAAAAGCTGTTGCTCAACGACAAAAAAAAATATAATTTTGACACACTACTGGTACTATTAAACGCGGGAAACAGTAAACAAATGTATTTCAATATCGTATGAAATTCTGAATATCACTGTATGTGTACAAAGGGAGTCACTGCTATGACGGATTCGTGTAATGAGGTACAGGTTTATAAGTGCGATACTCCCGACGCGAGTGTATCCAGAGTAGAAAACTACGTAATTCTACTACTGATATATAAAACAGACTGGAATATCTGGCAAGGTTGAAAAATTCAATGTTTTCCATCTAGATTTTAAACTTACACACAGTGTGGATCGGATCCATCTTATGGCTACGTTCAAGCTGCTCACAGCCGTTCCAAATTACTATCAGCACCGACGCCTAGGAACTCCTCCTTCATGTCACGTGCGCAAGACTTGGCAACGCATTATCCTAGCAGTATCGGGCAAGTATTTTTTGGCGTAAATATTCAAGATGAAAAATTTCCACGACTCTCGTGTCTCGANAAAAAAAAAAAAAAAAAAAAAAAAAAAAAAAAGTGCACTGTCTTACCCACCAGGGTACAGTTACAGTGCGGGAGGATGGAGGGTGTGCTGGCCTACGGGCCTAAAACCTGTACATTGTAAAAGACATAACTGTATAGATATGTGTCAAGTATTGCAAATAAATTAGGACATTTAATATAGTTCGTTTATGTAACTAAAGCATACTTCCCTCCACTGACCTAGCCACGCTCAGGCAGCTGTGAACACACGGTGGGATCTGCGAGATTATACCTTGCTTAGATCCTGTGGCTAGAGCCTGCGAGACAACCTGAGCAATGTCGCGTCCATATACCAGTCACTCGAGTATGACACGGTTTAGTGTGTTCACAAACTATGATGGGTAGTACTGTCTAAAAGTCGCCTTAGCTTTACTCACGTAATGACACTTGCGTGTACATTACGTATTTAGCACTTTCATTTTCACTGTGATTTTTCTTTTGGTAATGCCGGTCACGATAATTTTTTTTAATGTTGCTGTAATAAGGTCGATACAGTAGTTGTTTCCATATCGCAACCAATAAACTGCAGGGTTTCTATCTAGCTATAGTAATATGAACCACTGAGAACTTGGACACTGAACAATGTAGCAGACAGTAGCTGCATTGTGGGTTCTGCATAGAATTGTGCTTGCTGAGTCGGAATGAGTTAATCGCAAAGCTTCTACAAACTCGTGAATGGGTTGGAAGACACATTAGATCGATTATATTGTTGGGCTGCTGTTGACCCTCATTGCTTCGGCCCTCCGGGTCGTCAGTTGACTATTGCCTCCATTATGTCGGATATCCTCATCCACCATCTGCCAGGAGTATCACAGCTGTTGTCATGTACGTTTTCAAATATATTTATGCTAGTTAGCCTCAACACCATTACAGTGTTGGTGGCTTCGTGTCTGGGTGCGGTTTTCGACACAACGCCAGCACGAGTCCTTTCCCTCTGTGACTTGGTGTCAGGAGAACCACTGACAGGAGGAGATAGGACATGGGAGGCAGGAAGGACACTGGGAGGACCCCGAGGGATATAATGTGGGAGACGAGAGAGAGGCAGGAAGGCGACCAGAAGGACTCTGTGAGAACCCACTCAAGGGACGAGAGGTAGAAAGGAATGAGAGAGAATGATAACAATAAAGGAGATCGGGAGGAGACTGAGAAAACTCCAGGAGTGAGAGACAAGAGAGGGGGATAGGACGTGGGTGACGACGAGATATAAGACAAACGAGAGAGGTATGAAGGAGACCGAGAGAATTACCAGACGAGAGAGAGAGCGAGAGAATGGGAGAACTATAAGCAAACCCCGGGGTGGGAGGCAAGAGGGAAAACAGGAAGCATATGCGAAAAACCACAATGGATATATCATGGGAGACGTGAGAGACTGGAAGGAATATGATAAAACTCCAAAATGGAATGCCAGAACATGATGTGCTGAGGTGGAGTGATGGAGCAGGAGGTATCCACATGTTGTTATCCAATATGGAGGTCGACTTGTCCCTTGTCCCTAGCCCTCAGTCCCTGGCGTAGAACCTACAGTTTTCGACTACTCCTGTGATAACTTAAAAAATTGTTTTTGTTGATACTTAAAAATTAATCTAGTTTACAAGAATAATTATCAAATGCAGGGATTGAACATAAGTCAAATATAAGCCCATTATGATTTATTTAAAGAGACAAAGTTTAACTATTTGAGGAACAAACTTAATTGTAGCCCTGGGAAAGCCACTAAAACTATTTCTCTACGTTTGTAAACAAAAATCTCAAGGATACAGTGCCATTGTTTAATAATATTGATAAGGATCTCACAAGAACACTCGCGGATGAAATGTATTTTTACACAAAATGTTTTTTAAATACACCAAGGGTAGTGCTACCTCGGCTGTATGCAAGAGAGAGTCGGTCATAAATAACTACATTAGAGCACAGAGTAGAGACTCGTAGTGTGCGGGAACACACAGAGCAGCATAATACACGTGATGTTCCCATAGCGGTAGATATAAGCCACTCAGGCTCGTCTTCAATGCTGGAACAATTACAAACTTCAGCAACACCCTATCATTCTCCGTTGACATCTGCAGGCCGATTGTGGTGAAGAGTACCTTCAGTTTATTATTTTATATATTATTCAACCATTATTAGACTTCCAGGTAATGAAAGAGCTAAAATTTGTGCCGTATATAAGTTATTTTTTGTAAATAATTTTTTTACGGCTGCCAATTAAATCCCTACAATTACTTCTTATAAGAAAGTTAAAATATTCATAACAAAATTAATTAGCGAAAATGTAGTTACTGAATAAATGCGTAAACATATTCCGACCAGCTGGAAAACACCTATAACTAATTTATATATTTAATCCTTAATCAGTTTTACATGAACTCTCGCACTTTAAAAAGAAATGAAGTTATCGCGGGTAAATAACACTGTCGTGCGATAACAGTAATATCATTAAGTGATGAGTGAGGATTGGGAGAACTCGTTAATTCAATGAGACGTGGGCCAGACTGTACACTGGACCTCAGCTCCTTGTTCCCTATCTGCTGTCCCACTGAGTGGCCGCAACTTTCCCCCATAAAAGGTAACGCGGAATTTCAACTTTATTTCTTTGGCAAGTTTCACGTTGCCTCTGAAACCTCTAGGATGTATCTAATAAGTTATCGACCAGATCCCAGTAAAGTTGGCAGCGCTCATATATCACATACTGAGAGTGTAATATGTAAATTCATGGCAACTGTGTAGTCAAGATAATTTTGTTTTATACACATAAGTGCATGAATATTAATATTATGAACACATTTAATTTCCAAAAAAGTCCACGAATTTCACTTGGATGTGGCATGAATAAAGTGAGACAGTGTATAGCAATGTTAATGCTACATATTTCGGAAGGATAAAACAAGTTACTGATATAAGTAATGAGCCTACTTTCCTCAACAAGGGCGCAATTAATTTTTTTTTTAAATTTCTTAAAAGCTGATTTGGTAGGAAGGACTTGACTTATCTTCGAAAGCAATAACTTTATTGATGAAACCAGAAACTAATGCAACAGTAATGAGATAATTACACGTACACACATGCCTTACCCGGGACTTGAACCTAGAATACCTGGTACTGTAAGCTAGCGTGCAATCCCCTGCATTACGGAGGTCGGGTTTGGAGCAGCAACTTCGGATTTAATAAGTCTAATGTTTCGAATGATAGGGCTTACTAACCTAAAATATCTACAGAGCCTTTATTTTTAAAATAAGTGACTTGAGCCACGTAAAACATGCAAGTGTACATGACCTACCGTAGCGCTACTTGTGTGAAGGATGTTGTGGAAGTCCGTTGTTTGGTCCCTCAGATATGACATAAAAAACCTTAATTTCTGATTTGATGCTTCGTACAAAATTGCCAGAAAAATAGGCTCTATATACGATGATTCTAATTTATACAGTCTACATACAAATTTTGGTTGAATTTGGTTAAATTGTTTAACATAAATGTTAAACTTACCTACTGGATTTATGAATCTGCCATTTTGAACATCGTTGTCTGACCCATGTTAACTAAGTTTAATTGGCCTTCTGTAGCATTTATGGTGTGAAAAATTTGGTACGAATTTATTTGAAATGTTCCAGTGTAATATTGGGTGGTAAACGGTTGATTGGTCCTCGAGACATGGCATAAAACCTACGATTATTTTAATGTGGCGATCTTCATAAATGGAGGACAAAAAATAAATGAAGCAGCAATTTCGATGATTGTATACTGCCAATATACAAAGTTAAGTTAAAATAGATTACAGAGCTTGGCAGACATAGCTCACAAAACTAAAATGATTTTATAGCCACTATACTGAAAATAAGTAAATTCTACTTTTAAAAAAATACATTTATTATTATGGCCTACAACAGTACATCTTCGCAAAATATTGTCTCCCGAAATATGAGATAAAATTATTATTTTTAATGGTAGGGCTATCTTGCAAAATGGCAGAGAAATGAGGATCTGCATTTACAAAATTAATGGCTGTAATATGTAGAGCCAGCATACAAACTTAAATTGGGATTGCTTAAATGGTTTCGAAGATATAGCATACTATGCTAAAATAGCTACATTGTCGCCATTTTGAAAAAAGTGGCTGAAGTATTTGAAACATATTTGTACACATAAACTGCGGCAGTACTACTAGAGTGCCAAATTTGGTAGGAATCTGTCAATTGTTTCCCGAGGAATTACACAACAAACCTGATTAATTCATGTAATGCTATCTTACAAAATGGAGGGCAAAAAGTTTTGCTTTTTGTTTATTTGATTCTTGTAATAGGTATCTATTTTGTTGAAACTTGTCAAACGGTATGGTAGTTATACCAAGTATACCTAAAATATTTATGTGGCCGCCATTTTGAAAATAAGTGTCCAATTAAGTTAAATTACTTAATTTGCCTGGCATATCATAGTATTACTTACGTCCCAAATTTAGCGGAAATATGTTGAGCAGTTTTTAGAGACTTAATGTCAAAGCTTTATTTAGCTCATTTTGCGCTATCTTCCAAAGTGGCGGACCAACAACAATATTCACCTCTAAATTTAATGTTTACGATTTGCGCTGTGAGCATACGAAATTTGGTTATAATCGGTTGAATGGTTTCCGAAATATGACATCGCCCTTTTTTTTTTTTTTTTAATGGTTTCCATTTGGTGAAATTCTGTTCTCGTGTCCAAAAATTTAGTGGATTGGGGGGAAGGGGACACACGCGCAGAGAGAGACACACAGACACACACAACATACAGATATACAGACAGGAAAGCGATCTCACAAACCTATCTTTCCTTCGCAAAGTAGGCTAAAAATGAGAAGAGAAGATGATACTAAGCAGGGCTTTCATAAGTGTTCTGTTTGGCGTGCACAGTCTATACATATAGGTTGTTCACGGTTAACTGCGGCCACTTTCGAGCGCCTTGCTTAACATGTCGTTTTATCTTAATTTCATATTATTCAGCCAGATGTAAACTTTACATTTACATGAGCATGACTTTATACATGTGGCGAGCAAGTGAAAACATGACATTTTTGTGAATTTAAATGGATTATTAATATGCCACATGGTACCACTTTATACGTGAGTTACCATAAATTTAACAGTTAATCTCGCAGTACAGCGTAGACACTTGCAACGATTTGTCGTAATTAGCTGCCAAGTTAGGCGAGAGTCCACATGGCAGAGTGCCACGCAAAGAACAGTAATTCTATTTCAAATGTTGATTTAGAAAACGGTCAGTTTACCGTGTATAACCTATCCACGTGTTAAAAACCGTAGAGTGAGCACACCCAGGTGTCAGCTGCGCTGTAACCAACGTCTTGTCGCAACACCTGACCGCTTTTGTAGCCTTCAGAACCACTAGATTACTGTTCACATACAAACCAGTTTTTGTTAAGTTCGCTGCCCAAGTTTTGAAGCAACTGGGATACATTCGCATCACACGAGATGTTTGTTTAATACAAGGAATGACTCGGTTTGAAAAAGAATTATAAACCAAACAACGACATCGTCGTTTGAATATACCAAATAGTCAGCCAATGTTCAAGCGTCTGCCCAGAGTGCGAAAAGCAGTCCGCTTCATACATATCTCGTGTGTGAGCTGAAACTTCTCCTGGAGCGAACCCGTGTGTGCAGAGTGCGTGCTAAGGCCGTGTCCTAATTCTCTCCAAGTACACACATGTCCATACTTGGTCCCGCCCATTACGTCACTAGGTATATACTAGCACAGACCGAATTGTCAGTATAGCACATAGAAGATTTATCTCCGGGAAGTCCTCGAAGTGGCTTGCTTGTTGGATGTGTTTGCGTACTTGAGTTTTTAACGTTTTTAAAAAAAAAATTGTTGTTGAACAGGTTTAATAAAATAACTTTTAGTAATTAAACCACTGACGTCGCTTCAGTAAACAGAGAGTTCGGAGCACTCCCCAGCACAAGCAGAAGGCAAAAAAGAAAACAATTTAGAGGTTACTTGGACGGCGGCAACATGGCAGACGTTACTGCGGCGCTGGCCAGAGAAGTGGAATCCTGGTCCAGAACGACCGCGCCACGAACTGGTGGGTGGCTCACATCCCAAGAAGGATGGGAAAATGGCCACGAGGGCGAGACAGAGAACCGTCAAGACGACGGATAACAATACTACATCACCTCACGTATTAAGGAAGATTTCCCAAGGTAATATATTGAGCTGGCTACATGCTGTATGGCGAGGAAGCGAAGAAGGAAGGAACCTTAGCGGAGTCTTATACATACTAATGCACCGAACTTCATGGTCTAGCGCGAATAATCGATACATAACTCGAAAGTCGAGAAAGACATATAATAATACACAAATGACGTTTATAACTTTGCTAACTGAAATTAAGAATTTACGCAATATTATGTACGTAAGTAATTAATAAACATTACGAAAATTATTCTTTAAAAATAATATTACAAAACAAACTAGCAGGTAAACACATAAATATTACACAATTTTCAGAAGATAAAGTGTTTGTTTTACAATTTGAAATTGAATAAACGAAATAATTAAGCATTATGAGAGCACGTTCCAATAGTAAAAAAAAAATACGTAGCGAAATACCAATTAAATAAGAAATAAATTAATGGAATTACTGTTATATGAAACAAAAGCCAATACATCTGGCACGATCTCAATAATGTAAGTTTCAATACAAGGCTATCATTTGTAATATTACAAATATGTGTTACGCGGATTTTACAAGAAAACTGTAGTTTCACAAAGGATTTCGATGGCAACAGGATTTACCTTGAAAAAGTACAGAACTGTACTAACAGTCCGGATAGAAGCTAAGTAGGAGTGCAACATGAAGCGGCGAGCTGGGATGTGCTGTAGCCGAGGGGCTGCGTGGGAAGTATGACGTAGAGATGGTTGAAAAAGGGGGGGGGGCTGGTGACGTCAGAGCAGCGCCCTGACCTTGACCAGCACGTCACTGGAGTGAGGCGAAGTCCGCCGGCACGTGACCACGCAGCAGCGAGGACTCACCACACACTGCCTCTCGTGTTTCTGCCGCGCACTGAGGTCGTTCCACCGCTATCTCCTCGGCAACATACTCCGCAGAGCCAAAAACAAAACTGGTTTAGGCGTGCGTATAAAATAACAGAGGTATATCCCCGCCACTTCTTTACTAGTTTCTCCTCTCCCAATAATAAAGAGCATGGTAGCCACCTATCGTTCTCCTGTATCATTTTATCATAATGCACGTAACAATTTTTAATTCTTTCTTGTCGAAAGAGTTTTTACGGTGTCTGTGCCAGTTTTTCCCTTTCTCTTCTAGATTTAGTTTAACTATAAGTACATTAGGGAGGTTTTCATGGCCAAACTCGGCCATGGGAAGCCCAATCCCTCTTTGCCGCGATGCACGTCTCCTTGCATGTTTTTCCTTCCCTTGTAAGCGTAAGGGGTTAGCCCTGAGACAAAATAATCCCGTTCCTACCGCGGACTAACATATAACACTTAGTTTTAGAGTAGGTTAGAAAAAAAAACAGAGGTATGGAACCAATCAGAGTAACACGATGCGGTCGGCAGCGCCTATATAAGACAACAAGCGTCTGGCAAAGTTGCTAGATCAGTTACTGCTGCTACAATGACAGGTTATGAAGATTTAAGTGAGTTTGAACGTGGTGTTATAGTCGGCGCACGAGAGATGGGACATATCATCTCCGAGGTAGCGATAACATTTGGATGTTCGCGTACGACGATTTCACGAGTGTGCCGTGAATATCGGGAATACGGTAAAACATCACATCTTCGACATCGCTGCGGCCGGAAAAATTTTGTGAACGAACAGGACAAACGACGACTGGCGAGAATCATTAAACGTGACAGACGTGCAACCCTTTCTCAAATTGGAGCAGATTTCAATGCCTCCTGTATACCTTCAGACATTAGTCGAGTCCATGCCACGTCG
>NQII01004253.1:80139-96069 GCA_002778355.1 Clitarchus hookeri
TTGGTGACTTCTCTTTTATTCACCTTGCTAGAACTCATGACTGCACACAAAAACTACCTCAACATACAACGTAAAGTACAGTAAATAACATTTTAAGCAAAAATTTTTAAAATATTAAACACGTTAGAACGCGCTATGAGTAATCTCTTATACAGATTTCAAAAGCAAAAGGAATCTGTACGAGAAGGTTAGCACAAATTAAAGTCATACGTTATGAAAAATCAAATGATAAAGAGATGATATTAGTATAAAAAACCGATAAAAGAAATATTAGGTTAAACAAGAATCACACAAATTCTCTACAGCACGGCCATCCGGGGGCTTATGAGAGATTGGCGTTGCCATTTTAATGTTGTTGGATGGACTCCTTGAATGTTGACACATTTTATTGCAAAGTATTGTGTCTATAATATGTAATCAAAGTGAAAGTTTTTCTCCCCCACCCAATGCCCCAGTCAAAATCAAACCTATACACAGAGAGAGAGAGAGAGAGAGAGAGAGAGAGAGAGAGAGAGAGAGACAGGCACGCGCACAAAACATCTAATTTTTAATACTCACATTTTGGGTTTATATAATGAAATGTTTTTCGCTTGCATCACATATTCTTTTGTGTGAAATTATGAACATTAAAAACTTTACGCTTGTGGAATATCCATTAATAACATATACATTACTTTTATGATGGGTACGTGCATGTACGAACACATGTACACACACACACAGTGGAATGTAAACATTGCATGTAAACATTGCCATGTGACTGCCACATGGCAATGTTTGTTTACTCTTTGGCAGAAGGATACGAAATGGGCTTGAAAGTAGATCTTTAGCAGGGCTTCAAGAAAGTCTCTTCCAGTCATGAGCCGACTATAGGCATGAAGACAGGAGCATATCGCAATCCCCTAAGTGCCGCACATGTTGTCGAAGGAAACTTGCTGCTGCAGTCTGTGTGTCCATGTAGACATCTGTTTCAGCCAATGTGTTCCTCTATTATCGTCTTCATTGCTTCGTTCTAAACTTTTTTCTTTGCAATTTCGTTTATATACTCTTCTCATTGTTTGATACTCATTCTGGTTGTGTTGTTTTTCTTCTGATGTCTGACTAGGTTCCTGCTTGAAATTGCATGTTTGTAGAATTATATGCACATTACATATGCGTCGACAACAGATAACTCTGGCTCGTTTCTTTTCCCATTGTATCATTTTGTGTCAGATTGTTTGTTTACATTGACGGTTTCTGCGACTACAACAAAGTGTTGCATTGTCGTAAGTAGTTAGAAAAGGGCGGTTTAAATGCAGGTTCGTGACATGGAGCCGGGAGCCCAAGATGGCCGCCGCCGGCCACATCCTGCTCTTGCATTCCGCCATCGGCAGCCATTGTGGCATCAGCGGCGGCCATCTTGGGCTCCCGGCTCCCTGTCACGAACCTGTGTTTAAACCGCCCTTTTCTAACTACTGTCGTACCACAATAACAGTTTCGATAATGTACTGGTTTGGTTTAGCAAAGCGTGGCACTCCAGTATGTGGCAAACACACCGAAGTAAGTATCATGCGTGCTCGACTTCCGGGCGGATACGACTCGACATTCAAGTGGATCGAGAGTTCCGGTTCGCAGCAATCCAGTCGCTATCAACTGTAGACCCACTGTGCACGATCAAGCGCTATACATGTCATACTTCAGCTTCTCTCAGGAAGTCTGAAGTTCTGTTATGGAGACTGAACATTCAGGAACTCTGAAAATATACCCAATTCGAACTTCATTATAATTGGCATTTTCAATGTCGAATATCATAACTTAGCTATTCAAACGAGTCTCTTGCACTCAAAAACGGTAATTGTTAAGATTTCTCCAAATGATTAATTTGACTGCAGATCTTTCGAAACTATTCCACTAGAATCTATTAAATTATTTTGATGATATAAATTTGTTATTCACTGATGTAACAGTGATTTACACTCGTTTATACTAGCGTTAAGTACACTGCACTAATTGTCTAGTAGACAACCGCACGTTAACCGAAGTTTCAGTACGGATCATTCTGATGATTAAATTAACTTATTCAGATTTAGAGTGTACGACTTGACATAGTGGTTTTGTTTCTAAAAGCTCTACGATTGACTTGGAGAAACTGGACACGCGGTGCAAAAACTAACAGTAGAGAAAATGCGAAAATTTCCGTCCATTAGATTTTACAAAAAAAAAAAAATACCCCTGGTATTTAGGATGAAAGTAACGAATATCCTTGAAGCTATTACAGGAGGAAATATTTATAAATGCTTTATTTGGTTCAAGAGATCAAATGCAGATATCTGGATCAAGAGCAGATTAATTGAATGAACAAAATATTGCTCAGTGTAAACAAACACTCTTCAAGTAGATTAACTTGGTATCTAAAACTAGATATTTGTGTCAGTGTGTTGCGTGACTTGAGTATGTCCTAGCTGTGACTTGAGTATGTCCTAGCTGTGACTTGAGTATGTCCTAGCTGTGACTTGAGTATATCCTAGCTGTGACTTGAGTATGTCCTAGCTGTGACTTGAGTATGTCCTAGCTGTGACTTGAGTATGTCCTAGCTGTGACTTGATTATGTCCTTGCTGTAACGAAACTCCGCCACAGGAGTAGTACTCAAATTTCACCGCGGGTATTTATGTAAAGCGTGTGAAAGGCACCAGTTGAAACCACGTAGACGTGACAGCGCAACTGGGACACAAGCTGATGACAGTTCTTCTCTACCCCTATCCCCCTGAACCCACAATGCTGCTCGTTTGCTTTAGTTCAGCTCTTCTGAAACAAACCTCTGAGAGAATGTCGCGCCAGTCAGATTAAAAGTCGCAGTGTGACTGTATCGGGGACACGGCCGTGAGTTTTACGTGATGTCTGCGTTAGCTTCTGTGATGTGCCGATGAAATGAATGTAACAAATTGGATACTTGGCTTTTGTGGCTAAAATCGACAGATATAGGATATATCTTTCATTTTGCACCAAAATCAGCGCGCGGGCACATCGGATTCGCGATATGGTCTGTCCGGAAATGTTCTCCGACGCCCAGAATAGCCTATGTCGCCGTGGACCCCCCACCACGCCTCGCACATGCGCGGCGCCAACTCAAAGTCACGCACTCGTCGTAGTCGGACACCCTGTTACGAACTAAACTTTCGTCTTTAGTCCTTTGGTCGACCCGACCAGCGAAGCAGACCAGGAAGATGGGTGTGTCCAGCCGGCGTTAACCGTCTCGCAGAATCAGCCTCNACCCGACCAGCGAAGCAGACCAGGAAGATGGGTGTGTCCAGCCGGCGTTAACCGTCTCGCAGAATCAGCCTCCGGTAACATTAACAAGGTGATGACTTTCCAGTTAGGTTTAATTAAAATGGCGTGAATCATAATGTAATTAAATAATCATCTTGGTATTCAATTTAAAGCTCCCCCGATCAATAGTCATTTAAATAGCAACTGTATAATATTCATGTAATAAAACCTCATGAGATACTGTTGTGCTCTACCGAATCATGAGTCATTATTGAGCTACGTCCCTAAATACTTTCAAGTACGAGCTAGCTGAAAAGCTCAGTTCGTAACAACCCGATCGAACGAGACCTCGTTATTACGATTGTGTTATTAGTCAGGAAGTTACAGCGTCGGCAAACTCACCGAGCAGACGTTACACCGCCGCCCGTTCCCATCGTCTTATTCCATGTGTCGATCTCATTTGATAATATAATTCGCGTCTAAAAACAACGACAACAGAAAAAAAGTTCATCTTAACGTCATCGTTGGAACGTAACGTTAAGGTTTATAAACAGAGAATTTATTTAATACTTTGTATGTGTGTTATCCACAACAGCAAGTACTTTAGTTGTTAGTAATTTCACAGTTACAGCGAACGCACGAACAGCCACAGGGCTGACGGCAACTGGCAGTGTCCACTCTACATGCAGAAGGATGCAACACGAACAGGAGAGTAGGTGCTGAGTGGGCATGACTTTCAGAAGTACTCAATGAAACGCGAGCAGTGCTGAGGAGAGACGTGAGAAAGCTGGTTGTGTCGATTCCTGTAGGCTGCGTCCTTCACGACTCCTTCTCAAGAGCAGTTAGCAGTTCGCTGTCCGCAGATAGAATAGCAGGCCATTACGCTCATAACAAAACCTCACTACTTCTTGTTTATTGTTTTCAGGTTTTTACGACATTATAAGACAAAAAAGTTATCTGATCGATAACGAAAATATTTTATCTCCTGGCACGTTTAGAAATAATCTGCAAACAATAAACCGGAAACTCGTTAACTCCTTTATGAGGATTTAAATAACGAAAAACTCGTACAGCCAGTTCTTATTTCCATTAAAAAGATATATCTTCAAATCTGGGCTAAAGTGCATACGTATCTAAATTGTTAATAACAATTATGTTTTAAAGAGAAAAACATGCCTTCGAAATCAAATAATTATTTTTTTTGTCTCTCCTGTAAAATACCAGTTTTCGGAGTTACCAGGTTTGAGAGTAAATAAGTGTAGCGTTTAAATTGNACCAGGTTTGAGAGTAAATAAGTGTAGCGTTTAAATTGAGCAGTTAATTGGAAGCATGTTTAAAAACTTGTAATGACGTTTAAATAAACACACACATGCATATATATATATATATATATACACACATATAAGAATATATATTGGCGATAAGAAGATTAATAGCGATACAGATACTGCTTCATTCCTGTTTATCCGTATCCAAAAACAAAAATAACANTGAGCAGTTAATTGGAAGCATGTTTAAAAACTTGTAATGACGTTTAAATAAACACACACATGCATATATATATATACACACATATAAGAATATATATTGGCGATAAGAAGATTAATAGCGATACAGATACTGCTTCATTCCTGTTTATCCGTATCCAAAAACAAAAATAACAAAAAAAAATTTCGGAAGAGTTTACTTCGGAGTAATAATTTTCTCTCGCGCATTGCTTGTTCAAATAAGTGAGAATTTTACTAGCGTAAAATATATTTTGGAACTTCAAATTACAAAATTATATTTTTAGGAAGTCAAGATTTGTTTGGCATTGTTAGGTTACCTCTATGTGCATAGGTGTTTACAAAAGCATTATATTTTGTTCCGGTGAAATTACAGCAAATGACGTTCGAACAAACACTAGCTGTGATTGGCTGACAGACAACTTGCAGTCGGCAGTCCAAGATCAGCTGACTGCTAGACTGTTCACTGTGGACGTAGACTAAAGATGAGGCAGACTGCTTATTCGTTTTTCGCCCATGTACCCAACATTCACCTACCCTACACCAACACCACAGTCAAAGTCACATGGTCAACATTGTTGATAGTGTTTGTTTATATCTTAATTTTCGAAAGACAAGAGTAGATATTTGGCCGAGTCGGGCATAATGTATTTAAAATGGGACAAAACTGGCACCTGGCCCCAGAGCCGGCCGGCCGCCATGTTGCGACTTCACGCGACAAGCATATTGGATATGGGTGACCTTGATCTTGACCCTATGTCCATAACCTTGAATGACTTTAAACCCCAAAAAAATCCAAAAATGCAGAAAAATTATAAAATCCAAAAAAAATAATTGAAACATTATAAAAATTTAAAAATATTCAAAAATTAATTTATAAAAACTACTAGAAGATGTACATGTAGGAGGTCCGGGGTTCGATGACAGATGGATCGACTAAGCTCCCAACACGACCTGCCCTCGCCAGGTCGACCAGTGTCCATCTCGTTAGCCATGTTAGATGTTGATGGCCTTGACCTTCAACCTTGACCTTGGATAACTTTGAAACCAAAAAAATTCCAAAAAAATTTGAAAAAATTTGAAAATAAATTACCTGAGGTAAAAATTACACTGACATAACAAGACTGCAACCTTGGAATCAGGTGACTTTGAACTTAACCCAAGACCTTGGATGACTTTGAAACCAAATAATTAGCAAAATTGTTTTTTAAATTCCAAAAAAAATATAATAAAACTACTAAAAATAATTTTAAAGAAATAAAATAATTTTATTTAGAAATATATTTAATAAATTTATAAAAAAAATAAAATTTCGAATGTTCTAGCTTAGAGAGGATGCGGGACTGGAACCGACCAGCCACCATGATATGACGTCACCAGACCACCATATTGAATCCTAGTGACCTGGTACGACTTTAAACCCAAAACATTCTCCAAATAATTAAAATAATAATAAATTTCCAAAAATTTACAAAGAAATATTAAAAAATTATTATTTGAAAGTTTATTTTAAAAAACTTACATTTATGGAGGTTCCCCCACGTCCAACAGTCGACTGACCCTCGCCAATGTTTCTCATATGTTGATTATTTTTGCTTGCCTCACCCCCTAAAAGTGTTATTATTGGTTGATTACTCACACTCGTTCGAACCGCCACCAATGTTTCCCATTGGTTAGTAGACAGGGCTCCACCTCCCTCACCTTTGCTCATTTCGTCGTATGCAGCCATTTTGTTTTTTTCGTTTGTCATTTGTTTTAATTTTCAGCACCTATGTGACGCTTGTCTATTAATTATCAACTTCGTCGCCATAGGCACTGTCGATTAAGCCACAATGTTGGTTGTTGACCTTGACCTTACCCCAATTACATTAAACTCGAAAAATCTAGAAAAATCGCAGTATATACAATTGTCAATTACTAGCTTGTCACAACAAGTGACAACACCGACTAACAATACTAATAAACGACTGACTGCACCCAAGACTAACTCCATCCAAGACTAACTCCGCCCAAAACTAACTACACCCAAGACTAACTCCACCCAAGACTAACTCTACCCAAGACTAACTCTACCCAAGACCGACTACACCCAAGACTATCTCCACCCAAGACTAACTCTACCCAAGACCGACTACACCCAAGAATAACTCCACCCAAGACTAACTCTACCCAAGACTAACTATACCCAAGACTAACTCTACCCAAGACCGACTCCACCCAAGGCCGACTTCACCCAAGACCGACTACACCCAAGACCGACTACACCCAAGACTATCTCTACCCAAGACGAACTCTACCCAAGATCGACTCCACCCAAGGCCGACTCCACCCAAAACCGACTACACCCAAGACTAACTCTACCCAAGACGAACTCTACCCAAGACCGACTCCGCCCAAGAACATTTCTACCCAAAACTAACTCTACCCAAAACTAACTCAACCCAAGAATAACTCTACCCAAGACCAACTCCACCCAAGGCCGACTCCACCCAAGACCGACTACACCCAAGACTATCTCAACCCAAGACTAACTCTACCCAAGACTAACTCTACCCAAGACCGACTACACCCAAGACTAACTCCATCCAAGACTAACTCCATCCAAGACTAACTCCACCCAAGACTAACTACACCCAAGACTAACTCTACCCAAGACCGACTACACCCAAGACTATCTCCACCCAAGACTAACTCTACCAAGACTAACTCTACCCAAGACCGACTACACCCAAGACTAACTCCATCCAAGACTAACTCCACCCAAGGCTAACTCCACCCAAGACTAACTACACCCAAGACTAACTCTACCCAAGACCGACTACACCCAAGACTAACTCCACCCAAGACTAACTCTACCCAAGACTAACTCTACCCAAGACCGACTACACCCAAGACTAACTCTACCCAAGACTAACTCTACCCAAGACCGACTCCACCCAAGGCCGACTCCACCCAAGACCGACTACACCCAAGACTAACTCTACCCAAGACGAACTCTACCCAAGACCGACTCCGCCCAAGAACATTTCTACCCAAAACTAACTCTACCCAAAACTAACTCAACCCAAGAATAACTCTACCCAAGACCAACTCCACCCAAGGCCGACTCCACCCAAGACCGACTACACCCAAGACTATCTCAACCCAAGACTAACTCTACCCAAGACTAACTCTACCCAAGACCGACTACACCCAAGACTAACTCCATCCAAGACTAACTCCATCCAAGACTAACTCCACCCAAGACTAACTACACCCAAGACTAACTCTACCCAAGACTAACTGTACCCAAGACTAACTCTACCCAAGACTAACTGCACCCAAGACTAACTCTACCCAAGACTAACTCTACCCAAGACTAACTCTACCCAAGACTAACTCCATCCAAGACCGACTCCACCCAAGACTAGTTCCTGACGAGACTGACTTAGACCAAGACTAGCTCCTGTCGAGGCCAGTTCCTACAAAACACGATAGACCAACCGACAAGGCCAACCTGCCATACCACCCACCTATAAAAACAAACGATGATGGACAATCTCGAAAAAACGTCTCCTAATAAGAGTCTCGTAGCTATCCTCTTCACAGAAAATCTTCGCAAAACATTTCTACCAGAGCTGACCATACCAAAGGGTCATACAAACTTATCAAGCTAACTTACTAGGCTAACTGACCAAGTAAACCCACTAGTTGCGAAACAATCCTCAAAAATATTCCCCTCATTTCATTCGTTCGTCATAGTGCTTCACGTCTTACTAAAGCCCTGCTAATGCATGCACTCACATTCATTTGATCTAATACCGACTCTCAATTGATTGTTTACACCACTCAATTAATTAGTCTTTCAGAGAAGCAGAAGGGACTGCATAAGAAATCAAACACACATTACTCTATACACAAATTTTATTTATTTGCATCTCTTTATAAATTTTATCTTTGTAATTGTATTTATCATTCCATCTTTCCATTTCTCAAACCTTTGCAGATCATGCATAGTAGCGAACAGTTTCATCTGATATAACCCCGATTCTTCAGTTCATCTGACTGAAGATTTTCATCTCAACTTGATGTTCATGGCTGTTCATCTCAACAATGCGTGAGAGATCCTCGCATTTTGGCAGTTCAGTCAAATATCTGAGTACTCGTATATCAACAAGTTATCGGGACACTTGACCTTCTTCGCCGACCTAAACATCCTCGCCCATTACCGCTGCTAAGCTCTCTTTCAACACAAAACACACGGTGTCCCCTGAAAAAAATGTACTGATGTGGGCGTGTGGGCCGCCCACCACAACATTTCCGCGCTTAAATCGCTTAATATCCATGTTAATCAATGCAGATCACTGACGAAGAGTAGCCGACATGTAAAAAATGTCCAAATTCTCGAGTCAGCTGTCGGAAACGCAGTTCAACCCAACAGTTTTCCAGTGGAAGATATCGAGGTTCCAGGAATTTGTCGGCCGAGAATCAGTCAGCTCATCACTCAGAATGGAGGAGCGGTCGGCCACACAAAGATTTTTACCCGTTTCATTCAGAGAGAAAATACGGATGTATTATATATATATTTAAAAAATGGAGCACGCTGAAAAACCCCTTATACTCTCTTCGTACCAGTAAGGACCCCGGGTAAAATATAAAACCTGCAGAAACCGTCGCCAATGTACTAAAAAATGTATTTATATTAATGCCTAACATGCTTTAGGGACATTTTTTACATTAGCATATAATATGCATATGTATAACACCATTTAATATTCATATATATTTATATTACTATATAATATGCATATAGAAAATCTGCCGGACATCGCCAAGTCATCACAGGTTGGCAATGGCATCAATCACGTTTCTCGCATGCGCGAAAATGCAGGTGCGACCCCTGCCGGGAATCGAACCTAGCTCGCCTTGATGGGAGGCGTGCGCTCTGGTAGCTGTGCAACTGCTGTCGAGAGGACGGTGTGAAGTATTGAGCTTGTCCGGTCCTGTGTCGGTGCCAAATAATCATTATAGAAAGGGTGCCTGATCTCCACCTCCACGTTTCGTGGTTCTCTGGGATGGTGATTATCGCAGTGTTCACAGAACAGTTTGTAAATATTTATGCATCGGGAATAGGGCTTGCATTTATTGCTGCAGTCATTTTAATTGAATAAAAAATTACCTTATCTCTGGTGAAGGACTTGGGTGTGATGTTGAGAACTTTTACTTGTGTAAGTATGGGCTTGTTTTCACCCTAGGTCGCAAGGCATAATTAACAAACATGAGGATGTGTCTTAACGTAATCGCCATGGTTCAAAACCGATTTTATGCATATTTATAATAATATATTCATGATCTGATCGAGACCTATGTTATACCCGACAGTAAGGTTTTCATATTGGACTTTTTTTCGTAAATATTCAAAGTGATGTTTTTCCATCGTGCTTGGAATCGACGGCAGTGGTATTTCAACGATTATTTCCCGAGTCGATACATATCAGGGCTCATGGGAGGCTATTTTTGCATGACATGCTCCCCCGTTAATAGCCCTGCTAATCACAATCGAAGTGATGCTGCTCACTGTGTGTTGTGAGAATATTCCGTAAATAAAACAGGCTATATATAGTGAGTCATCTCTGAGTGATTTTTCCTTAGTTTCTTCAGCGTATATAAGATTTCGTTTCGGCTTGAAGAGTTGCAAAAAATTAGAAGGGCCATGTATTGGATAATGAAGACAGTGTTGACGGTGAAAAAGTGGCGATTTTTTTCGACGTCATGCTTAAATCGTGCTTAAAAAATTATTACAATAATTTCTACACCAAATTGGAAATTCTAAAATTTACTATTAATGAAGACTTAAACGAAATCATTCCATGAAATATATATATTAATGCTAAATAAAAAACAAAGAATGCTAAAAAAGAAAATAGACAAAAAAGTGTAAGATATGTGGGACGTGGTTAAGTAAACAGCGAGCTGCCTACGACGAGTTGGGCCGGCGTAGTGTTGACAGAAGTGCAGGCAAAAAGCTGGTGGGTGTTGCGTCACAGACTTAGTGCCGCGCAGCTGGCGGCGCCCTCTACAGCTGCGACAATGCTCCGCAATCAGCCTCGGATCCCGCCTGCGTTATCGCGCCGCTGCCACTTTCCTATTCCCTGCCTGCGTTATTGCGCCGCTGCCACTTTCCTATTCATTGCCTGCGTTATCGCGCCGCTGCCACTTTCCTATTCACTGCCTGCGAGATTAGCGCTGCCCAGTAACCTCCTTCCTTTCATTTCAATGCATTTTTATTACGACCGTAGATGACATGGCAAATTATTTGCCAGTAACTGATCTTCCTGTCAAATATAGTGTACGCGGAGACGATTTAAGGCAACTGCACCTTAAGGGTGTTTGGCACCAAAATAATAGATTATTTTATAATTGTAGCAAACATGGTTCAGCTAGTACGCATTGTATGTGATGACATTTTCCTCGAATAAAAACATTTTACACTTTATATTTGTTTATTATTTTCATATCATATCCAAATTTGGTCTGGTTTGCTGCAGCAAAAAAAAAAAAAAAAAAAAAACTAACGTAGTTGTAGAAACGAAACAATGTACAACGTTAACTAATGTAGTTGTAGAAACGAAACAATGTACAACGTTAACTAATGTAGTTGCAGAAACGAAACAATGTACAACGTTAACTAATGTAGTTGTAGAAACGAAACAATGTACAACGTTAACTAATGTAGTTGTAGAAACGAAACAATGTACAACGTTAACTAATGTAGTTGTAGAAACGAAACAATGTACAACGTTAACTAATGTAGTTGTAGAAACGAAACAATGTACAACGTTAACTAATGTAGTTGTAGAAACGAAACAATGTACAACGTTAACTAATGTAGTTGTAGAAACGAAACAATGTACAACGTTAACTAATGTAGTTGTAGAAACGAAACAATGTACAACGTTAACTAATGTAGTTGTAGAAACGAAACAATGTACAACGTTAACTAATGTAGTTGTAGAAACGAAACAATGTACAACGTTAACTAATGTAGTTGTAGAAACGAAACAATGTACAACGTTAACTAATGTAGTTGTAGAAACGAAACAATGTACAACGTTAACTAATGTAGTTGTAGAAACGAAACAATGTACAACGTTAACTAATGTAGTTGTAGAAACGAAACAATGTACAACGTTAACTAATGTAGTTGTAGAAACGAAACAATGTACAACGTTAACTAATGTAGTTGTAGAAACGAAACAATGTACAACGTTAACTAATGTAGTTGTAGAAACGAAACAATGTACAACGTTAACTAATGTAGTTGTAGAAACGAAACAATGTACAACGTTAACTAATGTAGTTGTAGAAACGAAACAATGTACAACGTTAACTAATGTAGTTGTAGAAACGAAACAATGTACAACGTTAACTAATGTAGTTGTAGAAACGAAACAATGTACAACGTTAACTAATGTAGTTGTAGAAACGAAACAATGTACAACGTTAACTAATGTAGTTGTAGAAACGAAACAATGTACAACGTTAACTAATGTAGTTGTAGAAACGAAACAATGTACAACGTTAACTAATGTAGTTGTAGAAACGAAACAATGTACAACGTTAACTAATGAGGTGGGCTGCCGCTTGACAAGTGTGTCATCACAAAATAACAGTTGCTGCATTAAAAAAAATTTCAAAATATACAATTCTTAATATTTAATTTTTTTTCACATATATGGTTCGTCTTTTGTTTTATGACCACAACAAAACAGGAAAATTTTCGATTCGACGTCGAATTATTCAAAAAATATAAAGTGCAAAAATATTTTATTGGAGACAAATGTCATTACATACAATACGTAAAAGTTGAACAACGTTTTGTACAAAAATAAAATCATGCCTAGTGAAATATTGTATGTATATGCCTAATCAGTTCTAGCACGTACATGCGCACTCTCGAAAAAGAAATCAAAGAAACATTCGCTGTTTGAATCAGTAAACAACACCTTACATGTTCAACAGTCTCTCGATCAATTTAACGGATGTATAAGTGAAACAATGCCACTTTAACTTCAGTTATTGATTTAGTGACATTTTCCACTTAGTCATCAACCATTTCATTCTCAGTTTTTCAGTGATTTGTTTCTTGACTCATGGATCAGTTAATCAACTTGTATAAAATAAAATAACGCGCAAACTAACCAAACCCATAAAATATAATATTTTAAATATTAGTTGCGTCTTTTATGATACTATTGTATATGAGGCAAAATGAACACTCATTTTTTTCATTTCTTTTTTCACGTAATCATCAAAGCCCTTGGTTTGAAGGTTTAAACTGTTTTAAAAGTGGTGAAGTGCATGTATTCATGTGTGCTATTTGTTGCAACAATCCTAGCGCTAAACACACAGAGAAAGGACACACACTTGCAAGTGACATTGTTTCGATCAGGAACTATAATACGTATATTCTCCACCACGAACTCATGTATTTGACTTGGTAGCTCGGTTGGTACAGTAACGGTCTGGATTCGGCGCGCTGTTAGTTGCTATCTGGGACACCGCGAAATAATTTTTAACTTTTAATGCATTAATTTGCAGAGCATAAACGGCGAAAGTCAGAAATAAGTTTATTTTTCGTTACTACTTAGATAAATCCCATAAAAAAATAAATTTAATTCGCCGCCCGCAGTTAGGCGTCACTTATTCAATCAGTGAAATTGTTCCACTTAAGCAGCCTGTGGTTTTCCACCGCTTGTAGCCTAAGTTGAGCCATTTTCACTGACTCGAGTAGTTTAATGTCACTGCGAACCAGTGGTTTTCCAATGAATCGAGTTTAAAAGGAATCTCAGTAAATTAATGTTCTGGAAATACGACTTTTTTCTTTTCAAAAAAGGTAAAAAACTAAAAATGGTTAAAAATAGCAATTGCAAGGCTTTCCTGCGCAATTTCACTGAGGGAAAGAGAAAAGTACAAATTGGAAACTGTAGTTCAACCAATTAGCTTACAACGCGTGTAGTAATGTCCTACTGTTACACGTGCAATTCGCTAGAAGTTCATCTTCTCGGGAATGCACATCAGAGTTGTGTGAGGGCATGTCGCAATGTTTACTTATGGCACGATTTAAACTTGAGGCGTTTAAAATTATTTACTAAGCATCCCCCTTAAGAGAGATTAGTTGACACCATCCTGGATGTATCTTTTATTTCTGTAAAACCTGGCAGTAGAGATGTTTCCTTTGCAGCTAGCGGGCCGACAAGGCGCATGGAAATGGTCAGCACGCCTCCTCAAGTCTTTATGCTATGGTTTTTCTTTGTAGTCGTTCCCATAAGTTATTCTCTTTTTTCTTCTCAGCTGCTTCCTGTTAGAAACTAATGAAGAGAGTGTAACTGCAATACGTTCAGAAGGTGCGGAGAAGTATTATCTGGGCTCTGTCGCGCCAAACATTTGTACGCAACAGCTAAAACAGAAGTTACAGCGAGAAAACAGCTAAATACATAGAAGGGATCAATCCCCCCTAACATCTTCCGAGTCACATCACTTAAGAACTTTTTTTTTTGTCTTTAGATTCATCGAAACAACGTGCTGACTTCAACTAATTGTTTTACACGAATATTTGCTTTAATATACCAATTTATTGCTTTCGGCCTTTTTTTGAATGAAATTAGGGTAAGTTCCACTTGCACTAAACATCCTTTTGAAATTATTAGAATGGTGACAACCAAGAGTAAACAAACGCCCATGACGTTGCTTAAGCAAGTACGTAGGTCCTCACTTCTCGTCGACAACGAGTGCATTAAAGACAGAGCCAGTTTCTGAGAGAAGCAGAAGCGGGCAAGGAATCTGACACGACCTGTAGCACGGAACCATGCCAGCAATCGCCTGGAGTGATTTTCGGGAAACCCGAGAGACAGAAAGCAGGACAGGATGGCGAGGCGAGGATTCGAACCCGTGTACTACCGAATGCGAGCACAAAGGCGTGTCACTGCGCTGTCCTCGCTCGGTGTTCGAGCACGCGATTGTGACACTTTTGATGGCAAACCGTTAGCAAATGTCGCGGACATATGCAGAACACAAATCAGTCTAGCTCACGTCAGTCAGTAATCACAGGTTCGAATGCGTGGAGCTTGAAAATGTCGACCCGAAACCGACACACTGGTGCCATTATCTCTGCGATGAGGAACTTGCGCGAACACGTTGGTCCGTCAACCGCCTAGAGACGCATCTGTGCAGCTCCTGTGTCATGCTGCTAACTGATGGCGGGAATGTGCCGCCAGTTAGATTTAAATGCTAAAAGTTTTTCAACCTTGCCATTAATTAGAGTAGGCATGTGCCTCTAAGATGCATGTGTGTGAATTTCAATATGGTTACGCTACGTTACGTATACTAAGTGCATTAACCTGTGTTTAAGGTGTGCGGAGTTTGTTTACGTTTGTGCAGTCTCCAGCTTTATTTCGAACCACTGCCACGTTGTGCACTCACGGATGTATGTAATAACGAGACGACATCGCAAGTAGCTGCATCAGAGCAGGCAACAGAACTCGGCGTCGCTACTTAGCTTCTGGCGAGGCAGGAGCGGGTTTGACGACGGCTGCGTGCGGCATTGACGAGTTGCAAACGAGTGTTCTGACATTTGACTCTCGCTTATTCTCGAGTGTGATGACCACATCAGTGGCAGCGGTTAATACCCAGCCTCGGAAGGAAGTGCGCATGCGCGTGACGTCCACAGACTTCCTTCCGCGTCACTGGCTTGTGCGCCCCGCCGCACAGCTGCTTCGCCGCGCCGGGGAAACTATAGTCGGTTCATGACTTGAAGAGACTTTCTTGAAGCCCTGCTAAAGANGACTGGAAGAGACTTTCTTGAAGCCCTGCTAAAGATCTACTTTCAAGCCCATTTCGTATCCTTCCGCCAAAGGGTAAACAAACAATGACATGTGGCAGTCTCATGGCAATGTTTACATGCAATGTGTACATTCCACTGTGAGTGTGTACATGTGTTCGTACATGCACATACCCAATATAAAAGTAATGTATATATTATTAATGGATATTCCACAAGCGTAAAGTTTTTAATCATGAGAATTTCACACAAAAGAATATGTGATGCAAGCGAAAAACTTTTCTTTATATAAACCCAAAAGTGAGTATTAAAAATTAGATGTTTCGTGTGCGTGCCTGTGTGTCTCTCTCTCTCTCTCT
>NQII01004253.1:98959-122343 GCA_002778355.1 Clitarchus hookeri
CCAAAATGCGAGTATTTTGATGAATCGATAGTATTTGTCTATTTACAATCGATTGTTAGTGACTATCGATAAATTCCCGTACATCGAAGGCAAGATCATCAGTATGGATCGGAATTGCTACAGACGTTAAAATGGCGTGGTGGTTGAGTCGGATGTTTTGCGCAATTGTAAAACGTTATTTANTGATCGGAATTGCTAGAGACGTTAAAATGGCGTGGTGGTTGAGTCGGATGTTTTGCGCAATTGTAAAACGTTATTAAAAAATGGTTGTGACGGTTTTCGATAGGACGGCAGAGTTTGCGAATGAAGGATTCTACGTCTTCGACAATGTGAAAACAATTCTTATGTGCAAACACTGCAACGTTAGAATAAAGTGGCAAAGGAAAGACACGTGCGCGAAACACACAAAAACAAAAGAAATTAGAACTTAAAGTGAGCACAAATTAAAATCATACGTTATTAAAAACCAAATAACAAAGAGCTGATATTAGTAAAACAACGCAGATAAATGAATTATTATAGGTTAAACGAGATAATCGCACAAATTCTCTGGCACGTGTGTCAACAACACAAGGACTACGAAGGTTAGTAAACAAACGGCCGCCTTACTTTAACCTTGAGCGTAATCCTGTGGCTATGCAAGAAACGTTGAAATCTAAATATGTTAGCATCACGTCATTAATAATTTGCATAATAAGATACAATTCTTTTAGACACCTATTTGTAAGCGATAAATTAACAATTACGTTAAAACTTTGGAACTATTTCCTCTCTTTGTGCTGGCAACCTAACGGCATAACTGTATCCGCGCTCGCCGCTGTTTGTAATGTTATATGCATGTCGCTAACGGCTAGGGTGTTTTTTCAAAGGTTGATTTTCAAAAGTTTCTTCCAGTCGTGAACTGACTATACTTTGCAATGTGTCCAAGTTCGCTACTTCCCGCCAACATCTCGTTCTTAGAAAGGCCCATGTATTCACTGAACAACTAACCATACAGTATGTTTGTAGCGGCCGCGGTTCTGTAGTGGTTAGACTACTCGCCTCCTACCTGGGCGAAACGAGTACTATTCCCGGCGGGATCGCTCCCGGATGTTCGCATGTCGGAGTCGTGCCAGACGATGCCGCTGGTCGACGGGTTTTCTCTGGGATCTCCCGTTACCTAGCCCTTGCATTCCGGCGCTGCTTCCTGCTTACCTCACTTCATCCTCATCGGTTCTAAAGACCTCGAGCCACCCAAATCTCTCCACTCCATTCCATTCTAGTATGTTCGTCAACACTGCGTTTGTCGGCACCCGTGTTGTCTATCTAGGGAGGAAACCCAAGTAATGGATTTAATTGGATTGTAAAGGACATATTAACGTCTCCGCTGCTATGCCAGGAGGCATGTCAGGGGACGGCTAATAAACTAACTCATGAGCTAACTTGATCTAATACCAATGCCTTACCTGGGATTCGAACCTAGAACCTCCCGCGCCCCATACCGACGGCGACACGGGAGGTCGGAATAGTTGAGTCAGTGCTGCTCAAGCCTGGGAAACAAGATCTTATTAATCTATCCTTGCACAAATACGTATATTGTTCGTTAAAAATAACCAGTTACACACCAAATGCCACCTAAGTTCAGGCTCATGCATTCCTTTCACAAAATGGCGGGCGCCCGACGTTGAGCTTGAGTCCATGACCCTGTCATTACAAGTTTCATGCTCTAGCTAACTGGGCTTCGGGTGGCTTGTTTGTTTATCCCCGCGCGGTCAACGGACCCACGCAGTCGTGACGTGCTGATTTAGAAACACATTACACAACGTTCTCCTCCAAACTGTCAAGAGATGGCAATTGTTGATTCCTCACTGGCGATCCAAAAAATTTATCATTAATGTGTAGAATTTCAAGCGCCTATTCTCGCTAACAGCTACGCATTCATATAAAACTAAATCTTTACAGATTTCATTCAAATTATACATAATTATTATCCAAACAGATTTGAGTGGTATTAACATCGATATATATATATATATATATATATATATATATAATTGCGAAAGTGTGTTTGGATGATTGTTTGTTCCTCTTTCACGTCGCAACGGAGCAACGGATCGACGTGATTTTTTGCACAGAGATAGTTGGAGGACCGGGAAGTGACATATGGTACTTTTTATCCTGAGAAAATATACTATTTAAATTTCTTATTAAAATTATTATTAGAAAATAAAAGTACACAAACGGAATAACAATGTAACGTCAACAATGTAACGTCGCAACCGAGTAACAGATCGACGTAATTTCTTGCACATAAATATTTGGAGGGCTGGAAGGTGATATTGGCCACTTTTTATCGCAAGAAAATATCTCAAAAAATTTACTCAATATGTAATTTCCATTAATCATTCTATATTAAACGACATACCAAGTGTAGTTTTAAAAACTGACAATAAGTATATGGCGTTCAAATAGTTTCAATTTACTTCATTTGCTTTTGGTTTCCTTTGATTCGCTTTTCGTTTTGGTTCTGATTTGCACTTTGAATTGGACTAGTGTGTTTGGTATTTGTTTTTTTTACTTTTTCAACTTTTTTTTCCATTTTTTTTATAGTTTGTTAAATAAATAATGCCTCGCAAACGAAAATCAAGTTTTTCAAGAGCATCGTCTCAAGCACAAGCGAAAATATTTGCTCGATCGCAAGAGTCTTCAGAAGATGCTGAACTGAGAAGACAAGATCAAGCACAGCGACAAGCTGCTTTGAGAGCCGCTGAATCGCCTGCTTGGATTCAGGATAGGCTCTAAGAACAGGCCGCACGCCAGGAACATCTCAGGATATTAGAGACTCCTGCCGATACTGAACTCCGTCGAGATGAACAGGCAGAGAGCCAAGCCGCTTTGAGAGCCTCAGAAATGCGTGAACAAACGCAGCTGCAAAGAAACACTTGGTCTGTATTTAATGANTTTCACGTCGCAACGGAGCAACGGATCGACGTGATTTTTTGCACAGAGATAGTTGGAGGACCGGGAAGTGACATATGGTACTTTTTATCCTGAGAAAATATACTATTTAAATTTCTTATTAAAATTATTATTAGAAAATAAAAGTACACAAACGGAATAACAATGTAACGTCAACAATGTAACGTCGCAACCGAGTAACAGATCGACGTAATTTCTTGCACATAAATATTTGGAGGGCTGGAAGGTGATATTGGCCACTTTTTATCGCAAGAAAATATCTCAAAAAATTTACTCAATATGTAATTTCCATTAATCATTCTATATTAAACGACATACCAAGTGTAGTTTTAAAAACTGACAATAAGTATATGGCGTTCAAATAGTTTCAATTTACTTCATTTGCTTTTGGTTTCCTTTGATTCGCTTTTCGTTTTGGTTNAAGTATATGGCGTTCAAATAGTTTCAATTTACTTCATTTGCTTTTGGTTTCCTTTGATTCGCTTTTCGTTTTGGTTTTGTTGTTTAGGAATATTCGAACATTGTTCAATTTATTAGAACGGATTGACTTTGGTACTGATTTGCACTTTGAATTGGATTAGTGTGTTTGGTATTTGTTTTTTTTACTTTTTCAACTTTTTTTTTCCATTTTTTTTATAGTTTGTTAAATAAATAATGCCTCGCAAACGAAAATCAAGTTTTTCAAGAGCATCGTCTCAAGCACAAGCGAAAATATTTGCTCGATCGCAAGAGTCTTCAGAAGATGCTGAACTGAGAAGACAAGATCAAGCACAGCGACAAGCTGCTTTGAGAGCCGCTGAATCGCCTGCTTGGATTCAGGAAAGGCTCGAAGAACAGGCCGCACGCCAGGAACATCTCAGGATATTAGAGACTCCTGCCGATACTCAACTCCGTCGAGATGAACAGGCAGAGCGTCAAGCCGCTTTGAGAGCCTCAGAAATGCGTGAACAAACGCAGCTGCAAAGAAACACTTGGTCTGTATTTAATGACGCGGCATTTCATTACGATCCCTTAATTGATTATAAGAATCACAGGCTTATTGTTATCGGACTCATGGACAAGTCGTGCCGGTTTTGTAGTGCTTTGAAATGGAAAGATGAGACCGCAGGGGTGTGCTGTTCCAACGGGAAAGTTTCCCTTCCTTTACGTGGTGAGCCAAAGAGCCTCTGAAAACTCTCTTTTTGTATGACGTTGATGAATCACGGCGCTTTTTAAATAGGATCAGGAAGTACAACTCATGTTTCCAAATTACATCTTTTGGAGTTGACAGAGAGATAATAATGCCCGGATTTTCGCCAACGTTTACTGTTCAACGGCAAGTTTATCATTGAATAGGTGCGCTTTTACCAGCTGTCAATGAACAGTAAAAATTCTTGCAGGTATATTTAATTTGTAAAGAAGAAATTTAAACAAATCGCCGGTGGCAATTTATTTAAGGAGTTGAAAGAGAAACGGAGTTGAAAATTCAAAGAATGTTGCATGAACACATCATCTTGATGAACACATTAAAAACCGCTTTAGAGAACCTGCCTCAAGAGGATTTTGAGGAAGTCCTCCTNGAGAGCATGAGAGGCGCTACAACGCACCTTTAATTAATTAAATCGCTGCAGAGGTGAGCGGCGACCAGTTCTCATCACGAGGCATTGTCCTGCGAGCACATGACAATACATTGACACAGGTAGCCGACACTCGTAAGTTTTATGACGCCCTGCAATATCCGTTGATTTATAGTAAGGGACAAGAGGGATATCATTTTGAAATTCCACCCATTAATCATATAACAAAACAGCCTGTTCCGAACAAAAAAGTTTAGTGTATGGATTTTTATGCGTATCATATGATGTTGCGAGAGAATTATTTCAACCTCTTCGCGCGGTGCAGACAACTTTTTCATCAATTTCTGGTCGACATGCATATCAAAGTAGAAAGCGAACGCCTCCACTACATCTATTTAAATAAAAAAAAGCTGCGAGTTGAGAATTACATACATCTGCAAGATGCTATTAATAGCGATGCTAATGTAAACCCCAGTGATTTAAGTAAACTGGTAATTTTTCCTTCGTCATTCGTTAACAGCCCCCGCTACCTGCAAGAATACACTCAGGATGCATTCGCATATGTACGGAGTTACGGTAGACCCGATCTTTTTGTAACTTTCACTTGAAATCCCTCATGGAAGGAAATTACGGAGGAGCTAATGCCCGGACAAAAAGCTACTGACAGACACGATTTAGTTGCCAGAGTTTTTCGTTTAAAAGTACGAAATATAATGAATGTTATTACCAATGGCAAAATATTTG
Source organism: Clitarchus hookeri (assembly GCA_002778355.1). NCBI lineage: Eukaryota > Metazoa > Arthropoda > Insecta > Phasmatodea > Phasmatidae > Clitarchus > Clitarchus hookeri. Next base: position 104,218 of record NQII01004253.1, read on the forward strand.
GAGACATACAGTGCTACATGTATTCCATTGAGTGGCAAAAACGAGGTTTGCCACATGTGCACATCCTAATATGGATCAACGAGAAGCTGCGCCCCAACCAAAAAGACGACTTAATAAGCGCTGAGATTCCGGATCCAGCACAAGATAAAGATTTATACGACACCATAGTCCGAAACATGGTTCACGGTCCATTTGGCGTGCATAACCCAGCATGGCCTTACATGAAAGGTGGGAAATGTACAAACAAATATCCACGAACGCTACTAAAAGAAACAGTGCACAATGACAAAGGCTACCCATCATACAGACGCAGAGCACCAGAAGATGGTGGTAGGAAAGTCGCTGTCAAGGTTCTCAGCGAGGCGTTCGCAACCTTAGACAATAGCTGAGTTGTGTCATATTCGCCCATTATATGTAAAATGTTTAATGCTCACATTAATGTAGAATCTTGCAGCTCTGTCCACGCTATTAAATATATATGCAAGTATATAAATAACGGAAATGACCAGGCGACATTCAATCTCAGAAATGAAGGTGGGGTGCAGCCCGTTAACGAAGTCCAGACCTTTCAAGCAGGGCGTAATGCCAATAGCAACGAGGCAGCGTGGCGGCTCCTTGGTTTCCCTTGCACGAGAGACATCCACCTGTTACTCATCTTCCCGTGCAATTGGAAAAAGGGGAGCGCGTGTACTTTAATGAGAACAACTTTAATGAAAGAGTCTCATCACTGCCCAAGACCACACTAACAGCCTTTTTCCAGCTTTGTCAGGCCGATTCTTTCGCAAAAACTTTCTTGTGTGCCGAAGTCTCACGTTATCACACATGGAACACTTCATTAAATACAGCGTTCAAGGCACGCCTGTTGAAAATTGACCTTGTCGGGGATGATGTCTATGTTATGAATTTGGTAGCTGTATCTTAAATGGTTCGGACATTACAGCCAACAATGCATATAAGTAGGATTAGTAGATACTTGTCCCTGCGCCCCTTTTCGTTGTTGGGGTGACTATGTTATGCATTTGGTGACTACATCTTAAATGGTTTGTAATTTACAACCAACTTTGCTTATAAGTGAGCTTAGGGCGTACTTGGCATGTGCGTGCGTGGACAGGCCTCGCTCTGGGTCGCGCAGGTAGAATGACAGAGCATGAGACTCGTTCCCGCTAGGACGCTAGAGGTAACCCTTGGGTGGATGGAGGTGCGAGAGGAGAACAGGAAGCATATGCGCAAAAAAAACCCGAGAGATAGTGTGGGAGACGAGAGAGACTGGCAGAAATATGACAAAAAAACCGCAAATGGAATGCAAGAGCATGATGTGCTGAGGTGGAGTGATGAAGCATTAGGGAAAAAAGGGAAATCAAAGATGACCACTGCTGGCGAGGAATGACGAGGTTTCTGCGAGACATCATCCAAGATGGCGGTCTGTCTGTCCCTTGCTCCCACCCCCTGACCCAGAACCCGTCATTTCCTACTACAAGTGTGTTTGTAATGGGCGGTGTGGTGCATGTTCGGACCAGCACTTGACCATGCCTGTGAGAGCAGTCATCTGCAGCTTGTATGTAGTGGGTATGTGGACACCGGGAACACGCCTGCTGGCTCGTGACGTGAGCGGAGAGGCAGCCAGCCACTGGTGTGGGAAACACTCGCCGCCACTGCGGCTCAATGGAGTGAGTACACACACTCGTGGAGACTGGAGTACCGGTTGTGGGAGTCCGGCCCACTCCCTCGGGGCACACACGCCTCATTGCCAGTCCTCGCCGTCCACAGTCTGCACCGCCGTACTGCGCATGCGTCAGTGCGCGGACAACATTACTGCGCATGTGCGTGTCCATGATGGTTCCATCAACTCACGTTGGGAAGCTTAAGGCTAACAGTTCAGCATCCAAACATTATACTGACGTTTCATGTGAATCGGATTTGCTTCTTTAGAATGTAAACAAATGAGGCAATTGTAATTTCCATTAAATAAAATGATTTTAGTTAAAAAAAATTTATTTATATTTTGCTAGAAGTCATGCAAAGTGACAAACAATATACTTGGCACTATAGTTAAAAATTAACTAAATAAGTCCATATATTTTTTTAAATTTTAATTCGTCGAAATGGATTTACCAAACGTGGCATTGCACAATTACTTAAATTTAATGTAATAATACAAACGAAAAATTAATCCCAACGATAGCTATATATATTTTGTTACTAAATTAAAAACATTTTAACTAAATAAAGCGTGTTATCGAAAGGTGAATAGCGAAGACGGATATGATTATAGCTAAGTCTTGTAAACAGCATTGGATGACGTGAATGACAGTTATAAAACAAACCTAACGCTTAACATTTTGAAACGCGTAAGTACAAATCGAAATTCGAGCCAATTACGAACGTTTACAAACAAATACATACAAGCATCAGAACTAACCGAAATTGCCGGGTGTACGAGGGCAACGAGAGATAAACGACCCAATTTGAGCGGTTTTAAGGTGTTAATGACTCAATGGAGGGCGGGAGCCCATTTTAACCTACACAGTAATTTCACTTGGGTAATTTCACTAGGGTACACCCTTGCCAAATTTGGTCTGGATCCGTCAAAAACGGTTTAGAATTGTATAGAGAACACTCATATAATCTTCGACACACACACACACACACACACACACACACAGACACATATACACACTGGAGAGCCAAAAAAAACTGGTATAGGCATGCGTATGCAAATAACACAGGTATGGAACCAATCAGAGCAACGCGATGCGGTCGGCAGCTAGATCGGTTACTGCTGCTACAATGGACGGTTATCAAGATTTAAGTGTGTTTGAACGTGGTGTTATAGTCGGCGCACGAGAGATGGGACATAGCATCTCCGAGGCAGCGATAAAATATGGNTTTCACGAGTGTATCTAGAATATCGGGAATCCGGTAAAACATTAAATCTTCGACATCGCTGTGGCCGGAAAAAAGATTGTGAAAGAACGGGACAAACGAGGACTGACGAGAATCATTAAACGTGACAGACGTGCAACCCTTTCTCAAATTGGCACAGATTAGATTTGTGGACTGCCCTGCAGGATTCATGGTGTGAATTGCCTCCTGCATACCTTCAGACATTAGTCGAGTCCATGCCACGTCGTCTTGCGGCACTTCTGCGTGCTCGCGGGGGCCCTACACGATATTAAGCAGGTGTACCAGTTTTTTTGGCTCTTCAGTGTAGTATAGTAAACAATGTGGCCGGGAACGCGACACCGAGGCACGAGACACAAGGACGAAGAGATCACAGCGATCGCAGGTCGGAATGCCGGAGGGGTGGTAGAGTTTCCCCCACCGCGACTCGCCCTGGAGAAATGACGCAAGGCCGAGATACTAATCCACGTCTCCTAACTTCCACCTCGGTCCCTCGCAACAAACATGTTATTGTTCGCGCTCAACCCGTTGGCGGAGTACCTCGCTGTCTATGTTAGCTGTTTATATCTCGATGCTTTGCCGTGTGAACGTCCTAGCTACCGAAATGTGCTACACACTGAAGGCGTGCTGAGCCGCTGCACGATATGCCGGTGTTTGGTCAGAACTGTACACGAGGCAGTGACCAATAACCACTGTACATACTATATATATATAGTGAGGATCTCGTTGTACACGCACTGTGACGTCACTTTTCAGGCGGCGATACGCGGCTTTATGTNGTTGGCGGAGTACCTCGCTGTCTATGTTAGCTGTTTATATCTCGATGCTTTGCCGTGTGAACGTCCTAGCTACCGCAATGTGCTACACACTGAAGGCGTGCTGAGCCGCTGCACGATATGCCGGTGTTTGGTCAGAACTGTACACGAGGCAGTGACCAATAACCACTGTACATACTATATATATATATAGTGAGGATCTCGTTGTACACGCACTGTGACGTCACTTTTCAGGCGGCGATACGCGGCTTTATGTNTATATATATATAGTGAGGATCTCGTTGTACACGCACTGTGACGTCACTTTTCAGGCGGCGATACGCGGCTTTATGTGGCTACGAACTACTTAACTTCAAGCATGTTCACTTCTTGTTCTAACTAAACTGTTTGTGGAAGTACTACACTGTTTGTGGAAGTACTACACTGTCTGTGGAAGTACTACACTGTCTGGGGAAGTACTAAACTGTTTGTGGAAGTACTACACTGTTTGTGGAAGTACTACACTGTTTGTGGAAGTACTACACTGTTTGTGGAAGTACTACACTGTTTGTGGAAGTACGCCAGAACGATTTTTGTGCTGCGCTACGATTGGCCGTAAACAGCCAATGTGGTAAAGGCGGCTGAAAAAAGCGGGACTTGCAGCATTCATTCATATTAATAAAAAGCCAGGTCAAAACACAATATTTATTTGACTAATAGAATCAAAATAAGGTATATTTATTAAAATTAAGAAAAATAAAACATAAATTGTGGTACTATAAATTACTATAAAATGTTGTAATATAAAAAATTTATTCTACAATTTATTTTGCTATGTGAATTGTAACTAATAATGGCTTATAAATTATTATTATAAATAATAACGAAAGCGTGTTGTTGAGGTAAGGATAACTTTTGTTTGCATTCAGTTATAGAGGGGTAACGAGTGAACACACATGGCGAACAACTTGACTAGAAACACGTCAAGAGCGCTGGTGTGATCGCAGCCAGGGTCTGAGAAACAATCAGGTGCAGTGTATGTTACTTCTCGTCCACATCGAGGCCATTGGAGAGACAACTTGCTGCCATTACAGACACAACTAGCGGCCATTACAGACACAACTAGCTGCCATTACAGACACAACAAGCTGTCATTACAGACACAACTAGCTGCCATTACAGACACAACTAGCTGCCATTACAGACACAACTAGCTGCCATTACAGACACAACTAGCTGCCATTACAGACACAACTAGCAGCCATTACAGACACAACTAGCTGCCATTACATACACAACTAGCTGCCATTACAGACACAACTAGCTGCCATTACAGACACAACTAGCTGTCATTACAGACACAACTAGCTGCCATTACAGACACAACTATCTGCCATTACAGACACAACTAGCTGCCATTACAGACACAACTAGCTGCCATTACAGACACAACTAGCTGAGCTGCTCGGACAACTAGCAGCGGGCAAGGAAGGCCGTCGCCTGGAAAATGTTAAAGATTTATCTACGTTTTACTGAGAAATTTCTATAAATTAAAAAAATTACCCATGCAGAAATACAAAGATATCCCTAGTAAATTGTCTTCTTTGTAAAGTCACAACCACCATACGTGAATTATATCTCGGAAGACTATTGTAATGACCGGGAATTTTATTAAGTCGCAAGCGCTAAGTTAAAGTTACAAACCACTACATGCTGTGATAATTATTTAACTTAGAACAATGTAATGGGTTTCCAAGAGGCGTTCTACTGAATAACAACTATTGATGTGGGGGAGGGGATAATGTTTTTTTTTAACGTTCTTTCGAGTGTAAAATCTTGATCGGCTTATACTTGACATTCGTAAGGAAAATATGTGAATACGATCACTCTGCTACGTGTCCTGGTTATTTCTGTAACCAACCGAAGAGGCTGCAGTGACCATTTGTTTATATGCAGCGCCAGTTACACTCATCCAGACGTAAAGTTCATAAAACTACCTATTGCACGATTACGCCACTCTGACTGTGCAGCTGTTCCAATCCACTACATACTTGAAGTCCTTCTTAAGCGCGGTAATTGCCTAAATCATTGACCTCGATCTTTGTAAAGAGGCGAGGAACACGAAGGATTGTGTTCAAGTCTCGCGACCAGCTAGTTTTTTTTCTTGTGCGTAAAATCGGAGAGATTTTTACTCCTGTGCNTTTCTTGTGCGTAAAATCGGAGAGATTTTTACTCCTGTGCATATTATTTTCAATACAGTTGTTTTAGAGAGCATTATAAAAATAATTTTGTTTCACTTCTCCATAATACAATTCCATATATATATGCCTTATTCATAATATTGTGATTGCAGTTTTTTTCAGGAAAACATTTTGTATTGCTAAAAAAAGGTTTACAGTGTAGCAAAGAAACTTCCCAACATTCGACAGAAATGATGGTGGTCTGACAGAGTATCGAACCTCAATACTCGTGAAGGTGAGAGTACTGAGCTACCACGTACGACGGGCACAGTATTAGGAAAGCAATGTCTTAACTTGCCTGTGTGAGTTCAGGAATAAAGCAAGCTCCGCTGAACTCGCAGACTCAACCGCAGTCCCGTGTCCGCGGATCTCACTGCCCGGCTAGCGATTGCAATGACGTCAGCCGTGGCTGACGAACAGCGATGGCGTGCTGATGGACATCACTGCGAGATCGCTGAATATCCGCAATATACTGGAGTTTGCGGAGGCCGTGCAGTGCCTCTGCAATCACTACCACACACTGGCGGCTGATTAACACAGTCTGTGGTACTGAGATCACTATCCATTCACAACCATTGAACGCAAATGTAAGCACAGTAGGACCTATGCTTACTTTCTTCCGTGTTTATGTAGTGAGAGGCTCAATGCCCAGTGGTTCTGCCGGCTATTCCTAAACCTGCTACTGTTTAAGGTTATTAATAGTTCGTATTGTTATATCCGAGCCCAAAGTTCAGTGGTTCTGCCGGCTATTCCTAAACCTGCTACTGTTTTAGGTTATTAATAGTTCGTATTGTTATATCCGAGCCCAAAGTTCAGTGGTTCTGCAGGCTATTCCTAAACCTGCTCCTTTTTTAGGTTATTAATAGTTCGTATTGTTATATCCGAGCCCAAAGTTCAGTGGTTCTAAAGGCTATTCCTAAACCTGCTACTGTTTTAGGTTATTAATAGTTCGTATTGTTATATCCGAGCCCAAAGTTCAGTGGTTCTGCAGGCTATTCCTAAACCTGCTACTGTTTTAGGTTATTAATAGTTCGTATTGTTATATACGAGCCCAAAGTTCAGTGGTTCTGCAGGCTATTCCTAAACCTGCTACTGTTTTAGGTTATTAATAGTTCGTATTGTTATATCCGAGCCCAAAGTTCAGTGATTCTGCCGGCTATTCCTAAACCTGCTACTGTTTTAGGTTATTAATAGTTCGTATTGTTATATCCGAGCCCAAAGTTCAGTGGTTCTGCAGGCTATTCCTAAACCTGCTACTGTTTTAGGTTATTAATAGTTCGGATTGTTATATCCGAGCCCAAAGTTCAGTGGTTGTGATAACGAAACAAGTGTTGTGTCTGCTCAAGTAAAATACGAANATTGTTATATCCGAGCCCAAAGTTCAGTGGTTGTGATAACGAAACAAGTGTTGTGTCTGCTCAAGTAAAATACGAATAAAAAAAAATGTTCCAGTCACTGTTCGAGCTGTCTTCAGTAGCCATCGCCTGTACGACAGAAGGGTCTTTATTTGTTGAGTACTTGTCAAATATTGTATTGTATTGTCATGTTTATATCCTTGTATGTACCTTGTCATATTAAATAAATAAAATTATCAATCAAAATCAAAATTTAAAAAAAATCATTGTTTGAAACATACTGACGCCATAAATTAATGTGGGCATGAATGGGTTGAACATGAAATAGTCGTTGTGAAATCTCTGGAAAAATTATTAACCAAACTGAATAATTTATGTCATGATGAATATACATATTTTTACAATTCTTCACCAGCCTACACGACAAGGTTAACTTTTTTTTATGTCAAATCCTCAAAAATTATGATCTTTATTTTATTGGTAACTTAAAAACCGTTTCGCTCCAGAAACGCTTCAGTGTACTCAGAAATATTTAAAAGATAATACAAACTGTTTAGAAGTATAAATGAGACGACACTGAAAGAAGTTTCCAGGATGTGCGTGGTATGAATGGCACGACGACACAACGAGCTCGCATTCAAAATCATCTTATTTGCATTCCTGCATGACTAGCTCAGGTGTTGTCTTGTTTTTGCTGATGCTAACCATTCTGTTTACGCAATCAACCCACAAATGCCTTTCCTTCGCAGCGACCCTGGCGGGAGGTGATTGTACTTGTCTACTGGTGTGGGTTGCAACGTGCCGCGGTCGCAATCTGCGCACCGGTACAACTGCGGTGCGCCTACAAGAGCACGAGTTAGGTTTGAGGAAGTCGCCTACGTGCAGCCACAACTGCGCTGCAACCTGCTTCAGATATGGCTTCATTTGCAAACATGTTCTACGTGGCTCCAATATCTTCACCTGCAATAAGATGCCCCAGGCAAGGACAGAATGACACGTTCAAGATATCACACATGTTATTAATATTATTTTGGAGCCCTCCAGCTTCGTAAAGAAAAATTGCTTTTCATGCTGCAGTATCTTAACGGATTCTAGCAGGACTATGATACAGTCTGTTCACGTCAAAGTGACCACTTTTGAGGCCCTATTTCCTATCAGCCATTCTTTATCCTTACACTGCTTTTGGAAATAAATGGAAATNCTCCAGCTTCGTAAAGAAAAATTGCTTTTCATGCTGCTGTATCTTAACGGATTCTAGCAGGACACGAGCTAACTATGATACAGTCTGTTCACGTTAAAGTGACCACTTTTGAGGCCCTATTTCCTATCAGCCATTCTTTATCCTTACACTGCTTTTGGAAATAAATGGAAATTGTAATAAACTCTGCGTATATATTTCNATTGTAATAAACCCTGCGTATATATTTCACCGAGCTTGAAAGTTAACGCCAAAGGCTACAATAAAATACGTTTATTAACTATTATTCCAAATGAGAGGGCTTCAAAAAGTGCTAACTTTATCGTGGACAGCTCATAGAAGCCTGTATTGCACTCCGAAACAGACTTTCCACTAACGGAAAAATAGGTCACCACCGAAGGCTCATAGGTACTCGCGGCACGACGCGAATATTGGTTCCCAGTTCAGAGCCTTGCGCGTAGAGGCGATCACGCACTAGGTGTGCGTGGCGACCGACAGTGGCTTCCAATGGAACTGTGCACAACTGTGCAACATACACAACTCATTACAAACTAGTGCACACGCTTACAAAATTGCAAGAAAAGTACGACTTATGTCTCACACAAGAAAGGAAAACGTATACTTTTTGTAAAAGTGTAAAATATTTTGCTAGTATTTCCCTTTTAAATGTTTAAAACTTTTATTTAAAAAAGTTTATTTTTAATCAAAATTTAAGCGTGTTTCCATTTAAGATGCTTCAGAAAGCACAATTTGCAAGTAAACCTTCGTCAAATAGGGCAATCATTATATTTACTCTAACTGTATGTAATAAAACATTAGTAACAATGTTTACAAATATTTGTAATAATTTTGTGCACATACATTTCAGTTATAAAAATTATAACCTTTTAGACTGAAATATATGTGCATATAACTATTTATTAAAAATGTTTGTAAACACTGTTTCATTTTATTAATACAACCAGAGTAATTGTATTGCTTAATTTTTTAGTGTACTTTGTAAGGCATTCAAAACGGAAATTCGTTTGAATTTTAATTAACAATTGACAATAAATAATATTTCTAAAACATTTAAATAAATAAATTTTAGCAAAATATTATAGAATATAAAAAAATATGCATTTCAGTAGTTAGATATAGGGAGCTCTGGAACAGGGGATGGGGGATGGAGACGAGGGACGAGCTGACCACCATCTTGGATGACATCAAGCGAAAAACCTCCTGTTCTGTCATTCCTCGCCAAAGGCAGCCATTTTTCCTTTTTCCCTCAGAATTCCCCTTTTTTTCCTTAAAAACGCTCACAATTTTCCGAATTTCCTGCCAAACCAGCAAAATTTTTCACAAAAATGTGTTTTGCATAATCCGGATAGATTTTGCTCAATCCGGATGAATCCGGCAGAAATTGTGCAATTGTCCACCAGAGTGTGCAATTATTTACAAGCACGCTCTATCATTTCATAGTTGGATGTAATTTCCTAACCGTTTAAGATACAGGCACTAAATTCAGAACATAGGCATCACCACCGACAACGGAAAGGACTGCTGGGTCAAGTATGACTTATGCTCACTGAAAGGCATAGTAAGTAGTAATTTCTGAACCATTTATGATATCGTCACCAAGTTCATAAAATAGGCATCATCCCCGAGAACGAAAGGGCCGCAGGGTCCAGTATGCTCTAAGCGCATGTATAGGCATAGTTGACTATAATTTCTGAACGTTTAAGATATAACAAAACAATTAATTACACAGGCATCAATCTAAAAGTTCAGAAATAACATCCAATCATGCTTATAAGAGGGCTTAAGGTGTACTTGCCCTGCAGTCCTTTTCTTCGTCGGGTGTGATGTTTATGTTATGAATTTGGTGGCTGTCATAAATGGTTCATAAATTACAGCCGACTATTGTTATACGAGGGCTTAACGCCTAATTGTCTCTACTGTCCTATTCAGCAAAAAGGGAGATGCCTATGTTATGAATTTGGTGACTGTATCTTAAACGGTTTGGAAATTACAGCCAACTATGCTTCTATGTAGGCTTAGGGAATACTTGACCCTGCATCTCTTTTCGTTGTCTGGGTAATGCATATGTTATTAATTTGGTTCCTGTATCTTAAACCATTCGGAAATTACATCCAACTATGCTTATAAGTGAGCTTAGGGCATACTTGACCGTGATGCCCTTTTCGTTGTCGGGTGTGATACCTATGTTATGAATTTCATGGCTTTATCTTGAACGGTTCGAAAATTACAGCCAAGAATGCTTAAAAGTAAGCTTAGGTCATACTTGACGCGTTCGCATAGTGCGACTCTAGGCAAACGTGCTTGGGTAGGCTTCATTCCATGTCGCGCAGGTGGAATGACAGAGTATGAGACTCGTCCCACTAGGATGCCAGGGGAAAGGAGACCAAGAGGATTATGAGAAAACCAAAGTGCAATGACAGAGCATGAGACTTGCCCCTACCAGGATGTCAGGTGAAAGGAAACAAGAAGGAATATGAGAAAACCAAAGTGGAATATCTGAGCATGATGAGAGAAGTTGCATGATGGGCAATGAACTCGAACATTCTTAAATCAAGATGCATGGTGCTGGCATGGAATGATAGAGCGTGCTTGTAGATTATTTATGTGCCGTATTCATCCAGATTTAGCAAAAGCCTACCATATTGTGCAGAACACATTTTTTGTAAAAAACATTTGCTGGTTTGGAGAGAAATTCGGCAAATTTTGGGCGTTTTTAAGGATAAAAAGGGAAGTCTGAGGGAAAAAAGCTAAAATGCCCACCTTTGGCGAGGAATGACAGAGCAGAAGGTTTCCGCATGACATCATCCAAGATGACGGTCTACTCATCACTCGTCCCCATTTCCTGTCCCAGAACTCCCTATTTCTAACTACTAATTTTATTTATACAAACACAAATCGTGCTTTTCTGACAATATTGATAGCGTCTGTACTACTTTTCAATGAGTTCTGTATGTTGCACAGACGGGTGGGTGAAGTGCTTGAATGGAAGGCACTTTCCTTCCACAGTATGAATAACAGTAGATTTATAATTGCAAAACTGTGAATTAAGAATCGTGCATTAACTACAGTTTTCGCATACGTAACTACGTCGTAAGGATTTACGATTTAAACATCACCTTATAATTTGTAAGTTATGCCTATGAAAACTCACGACAAGCCCGTCCTGTTTAGTTTTATTAGATAACTATTCCCAACTGAACCTCTCATGACATAACCATATACACTGAAAAGCCGAAAAACTGGTATAGGCGTGCGTATGCAAATAACAGACATATGGAACCAATCAGAGTAACGCGATGCGGTCGGCAGCGCCTATATAAGACAACAAGCGTCTGGTACAAGTTGCTAGATCGGTTACTGCTGCTACAATGGCAGGGTATCAAGATTTAAGTGAGTTTGAACGTGGTGTTATAGTCGGCGCACGAGAGATGGGACATAGCACCTCCGAGGTAGCGATAACATTTGGATTTTCGCGTACGACCATTTCACGAGTGTACCGTGAATATCGGGAATCCAGTAAAACATCACATCTTCGACATCGCTGCGGCCGGAAAAATATCGTGAAAGAACGGGACAAACGACGACTGACGAGAATCATTAAACGTGACAGACGTGCAACCCTTTCTCAAATTGGCGCAGATTTCAATGCCTCCTGCGTACCTTCAGACATTAGTCGAGTCCATGCCACGTCCTCTTGCGGCACTTTTGCGTGCTCGCGGGGGCCCTACACGATATTAGGTAGGTGTACCAGTTTTTTTGGCTCTTCAGTGTATAAGTAGATCACTCTTCAACTCACACATTTTCTGGCAGAAACGCTTATAATTGTGGCACTTTTGCGTGCTCGCGGGGGCCCTACACGATATTAGGTAGGTGTACCAGTTTTTTTGGCTCTTCAGTGTATAAGTAGATCACTCTTCAACTCACACATTTTCTGGCAGAAACGCTTATAATTGTAAGTTAAATCCACAAATATAAATAAAAATGCACACACTTGCATTTTTAAATTTGTTTATGGTTACATTACTGTAAATAGCATTCTCCCGCCAAAAACGCCGACTGCTTAGTTTTGATTGGCCATCGCCACATAAGTTTAACTTGATATATGAAATATAGTGATATCTGTAAACGCTGAACATTTCCAGGCATGGCGGTAAATAAACTGTACTCCACACAGGAAGTTGATTGGCGTATGTACGTAGCAGTAAACGTCACCCTATAAAGTAAGTCCTTCTTGTGATGGGCCATCATTAGTTCTAGAAACTACGACTGCGTCCAGACTCACCAGCTAAGGGCTGGCTTCATGCCATACACAAATGCATCAAGGTAGCGACGTCATTTTGCAGCTAACCAGATTAAGAGCCAAGGGCCCCTGTTTCATTCGGAGGCGTTGAAAACTTTGCACGGCTACAGAAAACACTCTCTAATGTCGCAAATCCAAATGAAACTCGCACATAGTAACATTCGACGGAACATTAGCGGAGGTGTACAAGAACAAGATCCTCCAAGTTCACAAACCAACACTTTGTCTGGCAGCGAACAGTGCGTCAGTACACACGAAGGACTCAAGGGCAAATGAATGAGGTTAAGTGCTACTGAATTTGGAGGCAGAATAGTCGTATAAACCATTGTTATCTAAAACATCAAACATGACACATTTTTACTTATCTTGGAATGTGACAAAGCGTTTTAGGAATACTACAGTCGCAAATAAAAATTTACTTAGCTACGTCGCCAAAAATTACATTTTGTAAACGCCATATTTATCAAGAGAGCGTGGGACATTAATTATTTTTAAATACGCCAATTGAAATTCACAGGTTTCTGGAAGCCAGCACTGAAAAATCTATGAAAGGACAATGCTTGATAACAGCTTTTGCCAACTTTGTAAGTTAATATTTTCCCGTACTGCTGCATGTACTCCGCTTTATATATTTTGGGTTGCAACATCGTATCAATATTTATGGTGTCCGAAATATCTCGACATAAATACATCACTCGGGTAAAATACTCGCGCACATAGTTACCGAAAACACTTATGTATGGTTGACATTTTTTGGTTTCTCTATATTAGCGTCCATAAACATGTGAAATATGATTTACGTGTACGCCGGTAATATCTCCAACATATACGTAGGTTAACCCGTGATTTTTCAACTGTGAGAGCAGCCAAAGTTTAGTCTACTCAGGTCGGGAAACTCAATGCTAATAAAGTGTATTTGCAAGTAAACATTTTCGACGCCAGGTAGCACTGGTGTTGCATGTCGCATCCACGATTCAACGTAGAAAAGTGTCATGGTGCGGGGTGCCATCTCATACGATTCCTACACCCCACTGGTGCAGACAGAAGGAAGAGGAACCCTAGTGGCGTGGTGATACATCCAGGACCACGTGCGCTCCCCTTCCTGGTGCAGCTTGACAACACTACGTTCCCGCAGGATAATGCCCGGCCACACATAACACACGTATCTCTGGCCTGTCTTCGTGATGTCAACATGTTTCCTTGGCCAGCAAGGTCCCCAGACCTCTCGCCCTTCGAGAACGTTCGAGACCAGATGGCAACTACGGCGGCTTTGGAGGATCGGTAGCGCCAGCTGTTGCGGGAGAACAAGTGGCGTCTGTATACCTCCATGCCCAACCAATCGCCGCCCTTCTCCGCACTAAGGGAGGGGGGGGGCAACACCATAGTGTTGGTCCCCTGCAATACATGCTTGCTGTGGTACAAATATTTACATGCTTTCTGTATACATACTACCATGTCTAGTGCCTGTACCCACTTACGTGTCCCTTTGATGCCACTTTCAGGGTGGTCAGATTTTTGTAAATTAGTGTTAATTAATAGTATTACTTCATTTGTCACATAGAGTAACCTACATATATACCGAGTACTCTCATTAGGCCATTTTGCTTCAACATATTTATATAGCATATAAGTATATTCCAAAAACAAAAAATCCTTGTTAGTCTTGGAAGACTGATTGTACTGGCCAGAGTTGTAATTACTACAGAAAGACGTTTTTACACGTGGAATTATTACAATAAAATTGTAGGTTTTTGTGTACAGGCTGAGTTAAACTTATAATGTTTTAACACGCAATTCTAATGGATTGTATTCATGACGATAGGCAAAATTACAGCGGCCCACTAGTATTAACCAATTTTGGTGCTATCATGCCAGTTGGTAACAATAAATTCTTAATCTTCCATTAGTTTAGGAAAAGTTGCACTGTGTTTCACGATATCACTGTATAATCTTTGCAACCAAATACCAGTTTTTTTTATAAACACGGTAATTTTAATCCTTAACATGTAGCAAAATAAAAAATAGCGATATGTGCACAAACGTATTGTTTAGAAAAATAGTTAAAATGTTGAAACATGCTCTGCTAGTCTAGTCATCAGCTGATACAGTAACAGTTCAAGGTTAGGTGCATTGATATATATTTAAATGAAAGTTTTGGAATACATGTTACACACGAACATTATCTACACAACATTTCTGAACAACAAATTGTAATGTTTGGCACACTTTTATTAACTGTAACAAAAAAATTAAAATGTGATATTACAGTAGTTTGTCAGTGGTATCGTCGGTCTATGTATTTCAGTGTTGCAAGGTAATTAAAGAAGATACATTTACTCTTACGTTTATTTCAAAATCACGATCGCCTGGCAATTGTGGACCTTGCTGAAGAATTGTATAAAATACTTGAAACTGCAATTGGCTAAGCTAATAGGTTAATACATGTGTACTTTAGTACAACGACCGATTAATATGGATTTAATTACTGCTTACATTAAAAATTTCAGTTATGTAAATATTTTAATATGTAGTGATTCGATTACTTTTATTATTACATGTTCGTGTATTTGAACATTAACAAAAATAATGATAGTATATGGTCAAACTTAAAATTAAATATTACTAAAGAAAGTTTACTTGCTATGAAAGGAAGATGTTATACATAAACCATAACTTAATTAGTTATTTACGTTTTTTATTAATTCATTATAAGGCCTTGCTGTGGTAAAATTAATCCCTAACCTTTTTCACATTTGTTTAGACTGCGATTATTTTCTTTTACAAGTAAAGTAAACACATAACGTAAACTTCAAAGAACAAACGAAGAAAATAAAATGAATAGAAAACACAATTTTACTATCATTACTTTTGTTTATATTGAAATATCATAACATTTACCAATAAGTCATTAAATCACTGTATATTCAAATTACAAAACAATTGGAATTTTAATGTAGCATTAATTATAGCCATATTAATTGGTTATTGTACTGAAGTGCACTCCTGTCTTAACCTATTAGCTTGGCCATATGCAGTTTCAAGTATTATATACCTTTCTTCCGCAATGTCGACAATGGCCAGGTGATCGTGATTTTCAGTCACGTATATCAGCCAAGTACCGAAACACGTTCCTGCAGCCATGTTTGTGCAAATGCTTATTGAAACCTCCTTGTTTTTGTTTTCACGTCACACCTCCAAACACGGTAGAGCTGCATTCCGAATGGCTACTTCCCGTCCATAAACGACGAACGGGGTAGGATTACTTGAGTTTGTCGCCAGCGCGCTGTTTGTAACAGACTCACACATTGCGGCGTGAATGTTCCCTATGCCAATCTCTGGCATGAGCAATCTGGTATATAGTCCATCCAAAGTTAAGCTGGACTCACAATCACACGTCGCGTCGCATCCTTCTGTCCGGCAACATTTCAGCGCGACAACTTAACATTGCGATCTTTTTTTTGTAGAAGGTATATTTTCAAGAAAAAAACGTTTTGAGGAAATAATTTTTTTACATGATAAAATTTTATATTGAATTATTGTTTACGTTTTAAATTCCAGGATATACCACCAAGACAAATAAGCACATACCCACCGCCTTGCATTTTATTTCAAAAAGCGTATTCGCGTCTACAGAATGTCGTCAGAAGGCGGTGGTCCACCCGTCGTTCCGTCGAAAGTTAAAGTTTGAGATAAATTTGACGGAAGGTTGCCCTGCGATTGGTCGAAGATCGCGTGACCGCCAGACGGACGGGCGACTGGTGGATGCGACGGATGGTTGGAGTCCACCTCTACTTCCAACTATTCTGAAGCCCTGATAAAGTTCTACTTCCAGGACATTCCTCCGCCTCATACAAATAAAGCTGAAGAGCTTATCAAATTACACCAGAAGGACAACGCACCGCATTCCTGCGCGCTCAGTGTAATCATATTTTGCATAAGAACTATTTGTTACTAGGCGTTACCAACAAACCTATTTTCTCTCTGTTTTTGTTCATATTAATTGTAAGTGTGATATTTCAATCTATAAAATATAAGTAAAAGTTCAATTTAACGAAAAAATAAGATTCTGTTACGTTAACCGAAGTATGAAACGCGTGTGATGCATGGCATGTTTAAGAATTAACTGAACGTGTCATGCAAGGTGTGGACAAACCGCGAGCACTATAGTTGGCAACGTGAGTGTAATAAACGTGAGACGGCGCGGAGAGCTGGCGGTGCTGCAGGCCGCAAGCGGAGTGTGTCGCTTGTTGTGGTCGCGATGCAGTACCGGTTGTGGCGGCTCTAGCGGAGACTGCGACCCGGTCTAGCCACACTGCATGCTCGCATACTAGCCGGCTAGCCGCTGACGAAGCCACGTGCCGTTCAACTGTGCTCGCCGACAAGTCTTGTCGCTGGAGCACTGTTCACGACGGCACGCCTACGCTTTGTTTACTACCGGCACTCGCGCCACGAACATGGCGCCCGGCATTTCAACTGTCAACTGTCCACAACGCTCAGATTTAACGAACCGTTGCGCTACCTTTTAAACAGCTTACTTCCTTGACCGTATTTAAGTACATTCTCCTTATAAATGTTTTAAAAGTACTTAACAGATTTACTTTACCACGGATCCGGATGGTTCGCAAATTCTTTTGGGTGAAAGCTAGACTTGAAGCGTGGGCGTTAATTGTACAGCCGTCACACAACTTGACACCTCTCTTAGCCAATAACAAACTAGCGACAACAAACAGCAGGCCAATCATGTCCACGCTCTGCGACAGCAAGCAGCTAATTAACAGTTGGCATATACTTCAGTGAACAAATGAATGCGAATTCCAACCTGCAGACCACTGAACAAACAAATCTGAACCATAAATCTAAGGAATTAAGTGGGGGTCAGTGTGACAGGGTGGAGTAACTTTGTGGCACAGATTGTTTCATTATTATTTTAAGTTTCCTTTAATTTCAGAGACGTTGCTTCAAATACTCAGTTGTTTCGTTTGCACCAGTAAAAAACCGAAACATTGCATCGAAACTGGGGAAAAGATAGCCAATCCTAAAAACAAAGAGTCACAAAGTCACTCCCCCCTGTCGTGCAATGACCACCGCTTCAGTAAGGAACAGGGCTATTCAATTAGCATTGCCGTCGGGCCACTTGACGCGAGTTACTTGCAGCTGAGGTTAGATTAGATAAACGCATTGCAGTTAGTCAGCGGGCCGGGCCGCTAACTGAATATCCCTGGCAGAGAACACAGGCGAGAGTACTCACACACATTGCGCTCCACCGCGGCAGGCGACGTCCCTCGGCATGAGCGCGGCGGCAACGGCGGTCGTATCTCCACGCCACGGCGGCCATGTTGCGCGGCCGACGCGCGCC
>NQII01004253.1:122403-193238 GCA_002778355.1 Clitarchus hookeri
ACACACAACCTGCGCGCCACTGCGCAGGCCCGCCAGCCTCGCACGCACTGCGCATGCGCGCTCCCCCCCTCCTTCTTCTAACCAACGCCGCTCTCCCCAGACACGCTCGTGGGTGCAGACACTCGGGCGGCTCTTGACTTCCACGTCTTGACAGCCGATGAGGATGAAGTGTGGCGAGTATGGAATACAAGGGAGGGGTAGCGGGAGATTCCCGAGAAAACCCCCCGACCAGTGGCATCGTCCGGCAGATTCCCGCATGCGAGACCCCGCCGGGAATGGAACCCGGTTTGCCTAGGCGTGGGCTAGTGTCTAACCACTACAACACCGCGGCCCCTGGAGGAGAGCTGTTTTGCGATTACGGTCCATGATCCGTCGCAATAAGAGCATCCCTCGAGATGACAGTGTTTTATTTCGTATTATTATCATATATCACTTTATAAGCAATCATAACAATGGAAATAGCATCATTAATAAATACATAAAATCTTTTACATAAATAAACTAATGTAAATAAATGACTCACTTTACCAAAATTTATAAATTCATTAATATAATGACAATTTTTATAGATTTTTTATTATTATAAGTTATGAAGGGATTAATTATAATCATTCAAAGATTTGAGTTGGAAAGAAAACTAGAATTTCATCTTCATTTATTCGTTTGAAAAAAGCGTCAGAATATTATTTTCTTACGAAATCATTAGTTCACGACAATCAAGTTCATTTAGAGTTTTGTGTGATTCGTTGGCTATAAAACTATATTCACTATGAACAACACTTCGCTTTCATACATAGGTTATGTTTTTAATATTTTATACTAAAGTCGAGGGACAATGGAATGTTTATAATATTATGAGGGAAGAACTGAAGTTAATTGTGATAACAGATAAGTTATTTAATTGAACTATTATGATATACATTAAATATAAGTTATCGGCGAGGGAAAGTCTTAATAAATTACAGTTGATGACTAACCTGAATGATGTAATCGCCGGGGGCTGAGTGTTGAGTCGGAAGGCGCCTTAACTGAATCATAACAATGTGCGCTACTCTCACGCACACAAATGACCTTGGAACAAGCTTAATCGCTTCGTCTCAGGCGAATCTCGATAAGCCATGGGCAGGGATACATAATTTCCACGAAAACAATTTCATGGCAAGCCTGTATTTCGCAATATTTCAGCTCGTGTCCTTTTTCCTGAATGCATTATTTCAAAATGTTACGCATCTTTATGTGCCTGCCCACGAATCACAGACCTTCACTGTCACAATATTTTCGCCTTACAACATGTCTCCAACATAGGATCACGATTTATCCAGAGAACTCAAATAACACGTTCACACAGTGACGCTGATTTTTGTTCGAATAATTTTTTTTAAATGACCCGTGCTTTATAAATTTGATGTAGCATGACTTGAATACATCCCGGTACAATCAAAACTTGGTCAGAGAATTAGTATGAATATTTGAAAACAACATTTGAGTAAACATCGAAGTGATCTTAGTTAAACTCACGTTGTTTTGAGAATCAAAAAGAGCAGTTTCACTGCGGCGCCGATCTCCCTCTTCGCAACACAAGTCTGGCAGAGTGAAGAGTCCTGCAAGAACTGCGCAGCGACGGCAAAGATACTTTCATTTCGAAGGCAGACAGAGCGAACGCAATATAAGTGAGTAAAACCTTATACATGGAACTACGGTGTATAAACTTCAGGAGGAATCAGCACTGCACCGCCTACTCGAGCACACTCGTGGTCACATCGCGAAGGAACAAACCTCGTGATTTCGCCAAGTGAACGCTCAAGGACGAGGTACTGCATCTCGTGACCCACGTGGTTAGCCGAGGTTGTCAAACAACACTATAGCCGACCAGCTTTTCCACAAACCCTTCATTCATCCAACAATAATAATGGTTCATTTACCAATTTTTAATTATGTATAAGACAAATAATAAAGGTCTTTAAACAGTTAAGGAAAAATGAGCAAACAAACTTACTCTGGATTCATAAACTAGTATTTCATTTCTCTTCTGTATATAGATATGAATATTTGTAATCCCTTTCAACAAACATGAGCATTAATTTGGAGGCGTTACATGAGTAATACGTTGTTTTGTATAATTTTTAAAACAAAATAAAATAACGGTATTGACAATACATACTGGCTACAGCCATTATATTAATTATTGAACACACAAAGAGAAAGGGTGCACCCTAGACGAAATGGCCAAAATAGGTTAAGTGATCTAGTAAAAAAAAATCAAAAGTGATTTAGTACATAAATTAACTAGGAAGGTTGATATAATTTTATATTTTTGTTTTAAACTAAAGTCTTTAGTTTCGTTACATTCCTTTGTTAAAAAAAAACTCCATTTAAATCTTTGGTGGATAGAAGATTCCAGACAAAAGCATTAAATTGCGTGATCCTTCGTGCAGAAAGAAGCCGTGTGCTTATCTGTGCGATGAAAAGGAAGAAAGCCAGCCGCGCGAAAGTGCCGGGGCAGGAAGCATCCACATGGACGTATCCACATGGACGTCCCACGAGAAGAAGTAGTTACTATCTCAATGGCAGCATCGCACAGAAGCGGGCACAGCCGCACACCGCTAGCGGTAAAATAAAAGATTGAACACATTATGTGAAACGATTTGAGAAGAGCAAAACAAAATATCGTGCTTCAGGCCATGTTGAAGGATTCAAGAAGGAAGAAGGGCGTGTTTGAAACCCGCGCGATGGAACACACAACTAATATGTATCGATAGTATCGATAGACAAACGATAGGTGATATAAATTTCATTTTGTAGGCACTCACAATTAATGTTTACAATAAGAAGAAATAACATATTCGCTAAACAAAAATTAAAATACAAAGCTTGAATATATGACCCACTACAAAAAAAAACATAAGAAATTAAATTCCGTTGAATACATACAAAAGATAAAGTGCCAATGGCACTGCCAAAACAATAAGAGGCATTAATTTGTTTAACAAAGGTAACAGAAATGTTATAGGTACAAACAATAATAATAAAAAATAGATGAAGGAGTTCGGGAAAACCAACCTTTGCCACAAAATGTCCGAAAGGGATACAAAGGGTAAAAGACAAAAGTGCCATAAAAAAATGGCACAGCCCATACAAAAATCAACCTAAATCCTCTGAAACAGAGACACCAACGATGAAACTGGTCACCAAACCAGCTGTATAGGAAGAAACCAGATAGCTTCTCATTTTTCAAACAATAATATTCTATGGGCTTCCGAAGAGACAGAAAGAAAATGAACCTGTTTGTCCCACAGTAAGTGTTGTAGGTCTTCAACCCGTACCAGAGGATTTCCAAATTCTCCTTCAACACCATGGAGATAATGCGTTAAGCAGATATATGGTGATACTCATAGAACACTGTGTATCTTCAAATTGATTGTCTTTCAGAAGCTATATTTACAGACAAACAGAAAACGTGTCCACGGGAAACCGAAGAGCTTGTACAGAATGTCGATGACACCTTCGTTGACTTGAAAAATGGTAAATAGAAAGTCCAAGAGGTACTCCCAGAGATTTTAGAGTATCTGAATAGCATTCGTCCAAACATCATATTCAGAAAGGTAGTGCGAACTGTTGGCAAGGTGCTGTTTTTGGATACTGGTGATGATGGAACAGCAGCGCCACACTGTTCATAAGGATGTCAACGTACACATAGAGATGCTTGCATGCAAACTCATGCACACCATAGCATCACGGAAGAGAACAAACATTCGCACTCTTATCAACAGAGCTAGGACTAACTGCTAGAAGACAGCGTTGGGGAAGTGGGAAGGCACCAGGACGCAACCCATCGAGCACACGGCAAATCCAGAACAGAAGTCACCCAAGTCATGAGACCACCCCAAGATGAGAAGAACAACGGGGGACCCGTTGTTCCCCTCATGTGAAAGGAAACTCCGACCAAATCGCCCCCTTTCTCAGGAATAATCTAATATAAGACCCATAGTACTCTGGCATCAGTGAAAAGCAAAAAACCTAGAAGGGATATACAGAATACCTTCACACTAGACAAAATGGGAATAAATTTTCGTCATCAGGATAAAAGAAACCATCAGTAACTAAAACTTGAAAACACGCGCTCAGTCATAGAAGAACACACAGTCAAAACCACCTACAGTATCGAATCAGACAGAAAATTTTATTTATTATCTAATATCGCAAACTAGGTACAAAAATGTATGAAACAAAGAAGCTATTGAAATAATCAAACATCCTTGCAATATGAAAAAAGAATATGGATGTTAAGTAAAATCTGGAGGCTAGTCTTCATAATTTCTGAAAAACTTGTGGAGTAGCAGCAGAAGACAGACTATCGCTATTGGCCAGACAGCTCAGTCAATCAGGAGGGAAGCAACTAATGACTGGTCAACAGCATCAGCCAATCAGAAAGCACTTTTCCAGCCCACGATATATATACAGATTCTGCAAACTGCAGATGGCGCCTTCAAAGTGTGCCGAAACACTGGGATGACATCTGGAGCGGATAAAGACCAAAAACCAAGATCATTAATAAGGAAATATTAAAAACAAATAAAAAACTGAACAAAATTACTTTTTAACTTTCATCTTAATTTTTTTTAACTAATTTATATTTTTTAATGAATATTTGTTGGTGTATTTCTGGAGACTAGAGTAATCATGTCTAAATGTTTTCTAAATATCTGATTATTTTGATCAGCCGTTTTGGTTTGATTTACATATGGTTACATTGGTTATTAATATTTTCTCCTCGTGTGCAATTCTTCCATTGGTCGCATTGTTAGTTAATTCAGTCAATGGACAAAGTCCAATAAAACTCGGAATATTGTCAATGAGACAACTGCTATATATGCAGCTGCAAGACCTCGAGCGACAAGCTCTTCCTCCCATTGATTGAAGTCTCATACACCAGGCTCTTCAAGCGGATGAGGTCAGGAGAATGAGCAGGCCATGCAATGGGTCCACTGTGGCCATTCCACTGCTCATAAAATCTGCAGTTCATATGCTCTCTAACATAAAAAAAATAACTGAGGAATTGCACCGTGTATTGAAAGCACAACTGACGTCGCACATCAAGAGTAACGTCTTCGAGCAGCTCTGGCACAGTGTGCAGGTACAGGTCGCCAATCAGACGTGTTTACAGCTGCTTTCTCTCTACGACATATGCCTGGGGTCTTTGGACGTGTACGATAGGCGATGGTACGTCGTGCAGAGCTTGTATTGAAGCAGAAGGCCACGCTTTTAAACAGATTTTGTGAGGGATTACAATTAAGTTCTCATTCTCGTTCATGTAAAAATGTAACTGAATTATTAATTTCCGACCTACAGTTATTTAATAAAAAACATATGTTTTGGTCTTCTCTAACGTTTCTAGAAGCTTGAGTAATGGGCTTTGTGGCATCCGATATTTACAACAAAATAAACCTACATCAGACTACTTTTTCAAATATAAACTGTGATCCCACTAAGCAGAAACGTAAAGCCAGATATTTCCCTCCGAGGTAATAAAATAAGGAAAATTTGGAGTACCAGTAGAATGTCTGAAATTCATTTTAAAACATATGATACGTGTTACTTTATCACTTTCCTCTAGCATTTTATATAGTTATATTTTTTTTTCCAATCTCTTATAGTATAAAAGAAAATCACTTATCCGCGTCTGTCTGTGTATTCGCTTAGCACTTCTAAATTACTTGATGGATTTTGATGAGGTTTCAACATTGTTTAGAAGATTTCATGAGGAAGGTTTTGGTGTATAATACATTTATATTGAATGTAAAGATAGTAGAGAAATGTCAAACCGTTTATAATCAAGTCGTAAAAAACCGCTTTTAGGGTGCTTACATGGCTTGCGCTGTCTAAACCGTAAGAGATACATCAAGTTAATGTACAACAAAATTGTAGCTCTCTAAAAGGTGTACAGAAAAGTCCACAATAGCATATGCTAATTTTTTAAGGATGACCCACATTAACCATTTTTGTCTTTCAAAGTATTGCTGTAGAAACTAAATTGTTACCGGGCGAAGCCGGGTCGGTTCCCTAGTAGATAATAAACACAAAATGAATAAAACCTGCGAATTTTCACACACAGACGTTCTCCTACGTTGAACAGATAAATCCAGACAAAAATGGTTTAAGACGGTTTTGCAATGAATTTGAAAACTTTTGTACATTTAAGTGCAGTATTTAATATTTATGGATGACTGCGCATAAAATAATACGAAATATTTGTTCCAGAATGAAGAGCTCAAGGTAGTGGGTAGTCAATTATATGTAATGTTCAATAGTCGTCTGTAAAATTCACTTAAGATTGTAGCTACATTTAAATGAAAGTAGACACGTCTCAGTACCAGCGTTCATCCCAAGTATTACAAGAATGTCGGTTGCATCGGAAGCCTAAGACAGTACCGATAAAGTAAATTGTATTGTCACAATTTTTCAAAATTAGTGGGCTTAGCCAGGTTATTTAAAGGACTGACGTCTTAATTAAATAAAAGTGTTAAAAATGAACACTTAATTTATTTACAAACAATCCAAAAATACTCTAGACTATTTATTTTGATAAAAATGGCTTACACTAGCTATTTACAACTAACATGTACACAGTTGTCTGTCACCTTTCACAAATTACACAATCAATCACTTTAAACCAGTATTTATAAAGTTTTTTTACGCCTACTGAATTGCTATTAACACTAAACATTCAGCAATTGACAGTTCCAGTATTTACAGTCAAGTCTGCATCACTCACCCACTCAGTACCGCCTTGTGTCGGTCCAGATATTACCAGTCTTTCCGGTCTGGAATGTTATGGAGTCCCCGGCCATAAAGGTCCGTAGGAATTTTGGAGTGGAGGACATTGATCTTCATATCATGTTAGAGCAAGGCCAGCGGAATGAAAAAATCTTGGGTAGACATCTACATCCCGGGCCTAAGTTTTTTACAGCGCCATTTTCTCGTAGTACCTTAAGTAGAGTGCCACCTCCGAGTTTTATTAAGATTTCTCTACTTAGTATTACTGACGTGCCGAGTTTTACCTATCACTTATGTTTACTATTAAATTTCCTACAAAATAAGCTGTTTTCATATTAAAAAGTCTACTACATTAAATTTTATACATATTTTTATATTGTTATTAGTCGTGGTTTCAGGGTATGCTTTAAAAATTAGTGCCTAGAGAATTATAAATGCAAGTAATTGCTTTATATTTTTAGTTTTATGTGCATGGATTTTGTGTGTTTCAGGTAGAGTGATGTGTAAAAATGGCAGACAGTATCGAGCTGGTTGGTCGGAAACTCTGTCGAGGGACAGGAAGCACTACACAGGAAGCACTACACAGGAAGCACTACACTGGAAGCACTACACAGGAAGCACTACACAGGACGCACTACCTCAAATTGTATTAAATGTCAAAATAATAAATAGGATAAATGATAACTGGTACATCAAAGGGAAGGCAAAATATTATAACTGCAGCTGAAACACGAAAGGACATTCTTTAAGAGCACATTCATGAAGTAGGGTCTGATTACGAATTCGTGTATCATTGTACAAACGAGTGTTATGAATCTTACACCCTTAAGAAAACACTCCTTAGAATACAACGTGAAAATGAAGGTCTTTTGCGCTTGGAACCAAGCAGAGAAACACTTCAAGTCTCCAGTACCATTCCGTGTAAAATACTAAGATCTGAAATTATGTAATGAAACTCACCATCGCCAAGTGTAGACCCTACAACATTGCCGTGTATTATTTGTGGGAAGCAGAAGAATGGCAATACAAAACAAAAACATCGAATAAGTGAAAGCAATCAAGCTNGCCGTGTATTATTTGTGGGAAGCAGAAGAATGGCAATACAAAACAAAAACATCGAATAAGTGAAAGCAATCAAGCCGCAACGTTTCTTGCTGCTGCATTGTTTTTCAAAGACGATGTGTATGTTAGAACTTGTGATCTTGAAAGTGAATCGCATGTATCGCATATATACTACCATAAGCTCTGTCTGGAAGCAAACANTGCAACGTTTCTTGCTGCTGCATTGTTTTTCAAAGACGATGTGTTGTTAGAACTTGTGATCTTGAAAGTGAATCGCATGTATCGCATATATACTACCATAAGCTCTGTCTGGAAGCAAACATCGAAAAATTAAAAAAACCAAAGCCTGAAAGTGGATGTAAACCACAAATACCACCAAAGGGTCAAACTATAGAAGGTATGAAAGAACTTTTTCAGGATATTCTGGACAGTGGTTACGGTCTTACACTCAGTGAAATTAGGGATTTTGCTAATAAAACGTTCGGAGAGCACGTGTTGACAAACAAGGAAGTGAAACTTTAATTTATAAAAATCTCTGGAAGCCGAATACAGTTCTGAGGGCCAACACTCAATAACCAAACTCCCCTTGTCTTCTCCTTAACAGGTAGCTGACCAGGTAACAGATAAGACTCGTTCGGTTGACTCGGTAAGAGTTGCTGCCCAAATGATAAGACACTGGCTTCTGGAAACTGACTTTGATCTTGACAATGAAATTGATGAAGCAAATAAGCTAAAAAAATCTTGGGAAAAAACAATTTCGTTGTTCGAAGAACTAACGGAAAGTTTAATGCTATTGATGCCGATATGACTCTGGAACAAACAATCAACATATTTCAAAAGTCAGCTGGAGGTATCATTGGGCAGACAAAGCGAAAAGATTATATTGCTGAATGGGAACTTGTCTATCATGAAGTTCTCATTCTAAAATAATTTCAAGAACTTCTAGGTGTAACATAACCATACATTTTCTTACAGGATCCGATGTATTCTAGTCGTCTCTCCTTCCCATCTGGAGTTTTATATTCACAGAAAGAAATCATAAGACATTAGGTGACTGAAGACAGTAGGCTTCGTCTCCCATCTTTAGGTAACTAAAAGAAACTTCGCACTCAGTGATCCAACGAAATTTCCTTTTTGTCTCAGTCAGTTGAATTAGTGGCTTGGTGATCGTGGCGAACCCAGGCACAAATTGTTGGTAATATGCACATAAGACCAGAAAACTCCGCACTTCAGTTCTGTCAGTTAGTATCAGCCAATTTCTTATTGCTTTGGTCTTCTCGGGGTTCGTGGGCAAACTCTACATGTTCCAAGAAATTAATTTTCTTCAGGGAAAGGTGGCACTTCTTAGGGACTTGTTTCAAGTTGGCTGCGGCCACCTTCAGCACAAGAGTAAGAAATAAGCTGAAATATCGTTAAAATGCAATTGTGGTGTTGCCGTTGCACAATTGAAAGAAAATTCGTGCTACCGTAGTTGTGAATATTTACTACTGATTGATCACTGATATTATGCGGGCCTAAAGCACAGTGGGCATGCTACTCACCACAATATTACTACTTTAAATATTTATTGGGGTATTTGGTGAAAGTGATACTAGCACGCGACCCTGCCACCAGGGCGAGCTGCGTTCCATCCTCAGGAGTCTTTGAACCAGACGTTTGCGTGGTGGAAACGAAGTGGACGCCGCCGATGGCTGCTGGGTTTTCTCGAGGTACTTTCGCTTCCCTCGTCACTGCTGTATGCCGAATTTTTATCCCTACTTCATCTCACCTGTACAAATTACCTAACTGACAGGTGTGTCCTTCATAGTTGCGAGGCTCCACTAAACCAATCATATCAGGGTTTCACCTGGAAAAAAAAACCTTCAAATAGGTGATTTTGCATGTGCATAACTCTGGTGCCCAGTAATAACATACCAAAAAACAAAATCTGTAGGTATTGTGCTATGGCCGCCATATTGGAAAATAACGGCTATTTTTGCATTTTTCAGCTATATTTCATGTATGCTTCGAGATATCGAAAATGTCCCAAAAAAAATTGAACAACACATAACAATTAACATATTTGTATATAACCATTTTAAGTGCCTGCAACAGTTGGGACTCAGAAATAGTCGAAAATATTGTTTTTTTCGTCTCATGTAAATGCAGTTATAACACATAAACTTCGGTACCGAAAGCAAGCACCTATTGTTCTGTTTAATACTAATACATACATTACACATACACAGTCTGATTTCCTCTCCAATAGCAAGAACAAGAAGGCTCTAATTAGTGCCCTTATTACTCATCTACATAAAGGTGATATTTAAGTATATCAAACAGCAGCGGATGGTGACATCCTGATCATTTGTGCTGCTTTGTAGAATTCTGCTGATGGCAAACCTATAGTTGTGGTTCGACAGGACAGAGGCCTGTCCGAATTACTCACAGCACTGCTACATATAACAACACTTGGTTTTTCCAACCACAAACTGGAAATAAAAGGAGAAACTGTGTTCAAGATCGCAACGAGAGATTCATCAGCATACAAGTCATGTTCTTCTTCTTTGTCATGAAATGTCAAGTTGTGGCACAACATCTAGTATCTACACTGAAGAGCCAAAAAAACTGGTACACCTGCCTAATATCGTGTAGGGCCCACACGAGCACGCATAAGTGCCACAAGACGACGGGGCATGGACTCGCTAATGTCTGAAGGTATGCAGGTGGCACTTCACACCATGCATCCTGCAGGGCAGTCCACATATCCATAGCGGTGCGAGGCGGTGGAGATCTCTTCTGAACAGCACGTTGCAAGGCATCCCAGATATGCCCAATAATTTCATGTCTGGTGATTTAGGTGGCCAATGGAAGTGTCTTAAGTCAGAAGAGTGTTCCTGGAGCCACTCGGTAGCAACTCTCGACGTGTGGGGTGTCGCATTGTCCTACTGGAATTGTCCACGTCCGTCGGAATGCACAATGGAAATGAATGGGTGCAGGTAATCACACAGGATGCTTACGTATCTGTCACCTGTCAGAGTCGTATCTAGACGTATCAGGGGTCCCATTTCACGCCAACTGCACACGCCCCATACCATGACAGAGCCTCCCCCAGCTTGAACAGTCCNACATGACGATGTCTCCATACCCGTACACGTCCATCCGCCCGATACAATTGGAAACGAGACTCGTCAGACCAGGCAACGTGTTCCCAGTCATCAGCAGTCCAATGGCGGTGTTGGCGGACCAAAGCAAGGCGTAAAGCTTTGTGTCGTGCAGTCAACAACGGTACACGAGTAGGCCTTCGGCTCCGAAAGCCCATATCAATGATGGTCCGTTGAATAGTTCACACGCTGGCACTTGTTGATGCCCCATCATTGAAATCTGCGCCAATTTGAGAAAGGGTTGCACGTCTGTCGCGTTTAATAATTCTCGTCAGTCGTCGTTTGTCCCGTTCGTCCACGATCATTTTTCGGCCGCAGCGATGTCGAAGATTTGATGTTTTACCGGATTCCCGATATTCACGGTACACTCGTGAAATGGTCGTACGCGAAAATCCAAATGTTATCGCTACCTCGGAGGTGCTATGTCCCATCTCTCGTGCGCCGACTATAACACCACGTACAAACTCACTTAAATCTTGATAACATGCCATTGTAGCAGCAGTAACCGATCTAGTAACTTAGCCAGACGCTTATTGTCTTATACAAGCGCTGCCGACCGCATCGCGTTACTCTGATTGGTTCCATACCTCTGTTATTTGCATACGCACGCCTATATCAGTTTGTTTGGCTCTCCAGTGTATATTTGGGAAAGGAAAGGTTAAATGTTTAAATTTACTTGAAAAAGAAGAGGAACGGGGAAGAAAACTTATTGCTTTTAATACAGGAAAGTCAAGGCACAATGACATAGCTAAAGCAGGCAAAGAATTCATCCTACCTATGTATGGAACGTGAAAATCTGAGACATTATATGAACACAGACTATATATTTACCATCAGCAAACGGTAAAACGAAAGTTGCAGGCAAACTTAGACTTGTGTACACTTCCTTCTACAATTGCACTAGCTTTTTAGCACTTATCTAGAGTTTACTACCAAGTCCAGCAGTGGGCAGGCAACGACCTAGATTAATGTGACTGGGGTTGGTACCTTATAGGAAATACACTACAACCTGCGCACACAACTTTCCCTGCAGCGCTGAAAAAAAACTGTTGCATTTGATTTTGTGTAGATGTAAGACTTGTCTCTCCTGCGAGTGTTAAAGAGCAAGTCTTTTATGCTCAAAAATGGGCATTCACTGTGAACGACGATCATGTGAGAACTCACCAGATTTTGTCACAAAGCTTGATGATGACAATGACGAGTAGTTGAATGACCAATTAACCATCTCAAAAACATTTTAAGTAAAAGTTTCTACAATACTGTTTTAGAAATTGTGAATAATATAAATATTCTCAACTTTTATTGATACACGTTTGTTTATATTCTTACTGAAAAAAAAACCAGTAATTCTGTTGTACAATTTTTTTTCATAATTTCAACCTATGTAGATTACATATCTTTGATCATGGAAAGTCGTATCAATATATAGATAAAGCTTATTTTAATAATTGTGCCTTATCCACAACTTGATGCCGAAGTACTTTTTGCAGAAGTATGTAACATGTAAACATTGATATTTTTCCAAGCCTCATAGCTCGATAACAGTTGCAGATAAGAAAAAAACTATTACACTCAATAAGTCGTATTTTGTTGCGTTATTTAACAGTTGTCTGAAATTTTTTTTTATATATCTTACGGCGTTTAAGAGTTGTGGCAGAAAAATTAAAAAATGCCACAATTTCTCACGAAGGCGGTCATAGCATAACATGCACAGGTTACTCCTGGGTACTATATCTATGCACATACAAAGTAAGATATTTTTTTCCAGGTAGGGAGGTATTTTTCCCCAATATTACTGGACTAAACAGAGTCACACTGAAATTAATCATTTATACTTGGATATCTTCGCAAAAAATGTTTAAAGTCCCAAAGTAACAAAAAAACTTAAAAGCTTTGCAAGATGTATTTAAAATCAGAAGCTTGGTATGGGTAAACAAGTGCATTAAAATGTTTTCGTTGTCACACCTATAAAATGTTTACGAACTGTGCCGATTCAGGACCTTCATACACCATATTTTTACCACGCCATACGCTGTCAACAGCAGAAATAATCAAGTAAAATATTTTGGGTTGGATGGCAATATGCTATACTCACTTGCCAAATCTTGTAAAATTCTTGGGTATAAAATGGTACGTCGTTTGAAAATTATCTTATTACTTTAATACTATATAAACACAATTATGAATAGAAAAAAAAATACTAGTAGCTTAACAATATTATTTGTTACTCTTTAATTTTGGTTTTTGCGGATATGAATTTGTAATGTATATGTTACAGATTTTCGTTGAAAACCGGCATATGGATGAACCATATGCGAGAAAATAAATAAAATAAAACAATTAAAGGAAATGCAAATAGTTAGGGGGGGAGTGGCACTATTGCCTCTAACCCCACGTCCTACTATATATGGGAGTGGCCATCTTTGAAAACTAACGGATGAGGGAAACACAATAGATCTTGAATATTAAACACGATAAGATCTAATACGGCACAGTGATAATTCAACAACCCTGGTTTCGAGAGTTTAGCAACATCATTAGGCCTGTTCATGTGGTCTGTGGCCCCTGAAAGGCCTGTTCCAGTCGTCTATGGCCACTGAAAGGCCTGTTCCTGTCGTCTATGGCCCCTCAAAGGCCTGTTCCAGTCGTATATGGCCACTGAAAGGCCTGTTCCTGTCGTATATGGTCCCTGAAAGGTCTGTTTCTGTCGTCTATGGCCCCTGAAAGGCCTGTTCCAGTCGTATATGGCCACTGAAAGGCCTGTTCCTGTCGTATATGGCCACTGAAAGGGCTGTTCCTGTCGTCTATGGCCCCTGAAAGGTCTGTTCCTGTCGTATATGGCCCCTGAAAGGCCTGTTCCTGTCGTCTATGGCCACTGAAAGGCCTGTTCCTGTCGTCTATGGCCCCTGGAAGGCCTGTTCCTGTCGTATATCGCCCCTGGAAGGCCTGTTCCATTCGTCTATGGCCCCTGAAAGGCCTGTTCCAGTCGTCTATGGCCACTGAAAGGCCTGTTCCTGTCGTCTATGGCCCCTCAAAGGCCTGTTCCAGTCGTATATGGCCACTGAAAGGCCTGTTCCTGTCGTATATGGTCCCTGAAAGGTCTGTTTCTGTCGTCTATGGCCCCTGAAAGGCCTGTTCCAGTCGTATATGGCCACTGAAAGGCCTGTTCCTGTCGTATATGGCCCCTGAAAGGTCTGTTCCTGTCGTCTATGGCCCCTGAAAGGCCTGTTCCTGTCGTCTATGGCCCATGAAAGGCCTGTTCCTGTCGTCTATGGCCACTGAAAGGCCTGTTCCTGTCGTCTATGGCCCCTGAAAGGCCTGTTCCTGTCGTCTTTGGCCACTGAAAGGCCTGTTCCTGTCATCTATGGCCCCTGAAAGGCCTGTTCCTGTCGTCTATGGCCCCTGAAAGGTCTGTTCCTGTCGTCTATGGCCCCTGGAATGTGTTTTGTTGATTACATTTTTTTAGGTTCCGAGAGCACTTTCATTTGAATTGAATCGTATTATTCGTGCAGTAAACGATTTCACTAACGCAACAAGGTTTTTTGAAGAAGAAAAAAAAAACAAACGCTCCTGCATTACTCTTGTATGTTGATGGCCATATCATAGTGCGTGGATCCTACAAGGCAAACGTGATCTAGCGAGCTCTCCATTCTCTGCTTCTTCGTCCCAACAGTGAGGAGAGAACACGGGTACAGCGGGAATGACAAGGGGACGCTGCAGCTGACTCATCCTCGCGCCGACGATGCCTACGGTGCTTGTCTCGAGATCACGCATGCGTACAGAGATGTTTGCTTCTCCCATGGTTCTCCGCTATTGTTCACAGTGATTATAGTCAAGAAGACAGGAGGTCAGCCCGGGGAAGGGGAAGAAAGAACGTTTCTGAGTTTCGCCCCCGTACTTGGAGGAAAAACTATACATTTTATTAACCGAGTGTGTTTTAAGCCCTAGATAGGTGCGAGCCTTAAGTTTGCAGTACGTCCCTTGTGTATTAAAAAAAATCTAATTTTTTATCTGTTACGAATACACCCTGAATAGAGACGGTGAAAAACAGTATGGGTTTTCCCCTTCTTCACCGCCGCCGTACACTGAGCTTTGCAGGGTATTTGGATTCTGTGATTGTTTAGTGACGAAAACAGCAGATTGTTTAGACGAGGTGGGAATGGTTCTTTCATCACCCTCATTAGAAACTCTTAATACGAAGTCCTCCAACGTATCTAAAAACAGCATTTACACATTGCTGCAACTTAAAATACATGCCGGATACTTGCTAAACTAGGATACACAAATGCTACAAACTTTCCACCACACATTTGGAAGGTCACCTCTTCAAGCCCTGTAGTTGTACGTAGTAAGATAAAACTCCTGGAAGCCGGTTAAGTGCACTACTACTCATAGAGGTGGTGCGTCAATAGAGCGGCGAGCCAGTGTCGCCCTTATCGCCGCCTTGCTTCTGGACCTCGGGAGCGTCTCCACAGATCCGAGATGCAAACAAAAGCAGCTGACATCTAGCGGCGTATTTCGGAATCCGCTAAATGATAAACTATACTTGGCTTTATCTTTTACGTGAGCAGCGGCGGGAGACATTTTTAGCTAAAAATAATGAACACCAAGTGTTAGTCCTCACTTTCCCGATATAAAACAACTATGTAAATAGTTTTTCATTTCAATAAATACCTACGTCTCCGAAAGGAATGGTGTTACAAAGCATAAAATGGTCAAATAAGGTCATAAAAGTCACCACATTTATACGCCGAAACTTCAACCAAACTCGCACATAACCAACTAATAAGACAATTAAAATTTACACTTTATAAAGTTATCTATTCAACATTTCAGGATCCATGTTTATAATTGCCAAACTCTGTAGTAACTTTAGCCATTGCCGCAGGTATGGTAATAACCTATGAGCAACGAAAGGCAGGTTAGGACCAAGACTCGTCTGTGTACGACGTCGTAGAACTGTTATAGTTTTTGATACAAAATATAATTTCTTCTAGACGTAGTACAATTGCAACATATATTTAAACAACTTTCATAATGCTTTTGTAGCTCCTTAAAAATGTGTCCATGCTTACCAGTTAGTTAACTTTTATAGTTTCAATATGAATTAGTTTAGAAAGCAAGTTCATAGGATATTGAAAATTGAGATTAATGTAGGAAAACTATCATATATTTGGAATAATGAAAAAATAATGTTTAACAAACTGACTGGAGCTTAACAATGTGCATTTGAACAATTATAAGTTAGTTGCATGATAGTGTTACACGATTAGAATTATAGCTTTTCCAATAGGTTCGGTTGACATATGTGAAGAAGCGAGTGTGCAACTGTTCTGTGTATTTCAATGCAGGTGTAGATTTTTATGAGGACTATGTGATACACCAAAACTCCTATTGTTACACCACACAAGTACAGTAAAAAAAGAAACCCTACGTCCACGTATAAATAATAAACCATTAGTGCTGATTTGACTGGTAAAGTTATGCTTGGCATAACTAATACCAGTAATTTAGTTGTTTACCAGGCATTTTTAGGAAAGCTGTATTATGACGTACGTTTTTTTTTTTCAGTCGCCACATATTTTTAAATGCCGATTTTGTTTTGTACACATTCTAAGCATTTCAGTAGCGTCACAAACTAAGAAATCGTGTTTATTTTTGAAAATTAAATTTTTGTGATAATTAAATATTATTGACACAATCCCTTCTCGAGGGAGAATATTTAAGCGAAAACTTCGAGCACACGAAATATTGAAACCCGTGGTATTTTTGTCATACCTAAACAATATACAAGGCGCTTCTTATTACACCCTTTTTTTCATCAATAATTGTTCTGTATCTTCAGACAATGCGTACTAATAAATTCCAATATTCACTGAAAAAAATCAGTAAAATATTAAAATTACTTAGTATTTAAAAGCATCTTTTTACTAAAATTCCGGCTGTGTTTTAGAGGCGACAGTGCTGCTCCTAGCGTTACATTGCAAGTGCACATCGCTGCGAGAAGTGAACTGTAGTTCGCCCTAGCTGCTTCCACCGCGCGCAGTCTGTGAAGGGCAGGCGAGCCACTTGCAGCCATCATGAAGTAATCACTCTTCACGAGGCGTCCGTCATCCTGGACGATCAAGCAAGCAGTCACCACCGCGCTCTTCACGAGGCGTCCGTCGTCCCGGACGAGCAAGTGAGCAGTCACCGCCGGTCTCTTCACGAGGCGTCCGTCGTCCTGGACGATCAAGCGAGCAGTCACCGCCGCGCTCTTCAAGAATCGTCCGTCGTCCCGGCCGATCAAGCGAGCAGTCACCGCCGCGCTCTTCAAGAATCGTCCGACGTCCTGGACAAGCAAGCGAGCAGTCACCGCCGCGCTCTTCACGAGGCGTCCGTCGTCCTGGACGATCAAGCGAGCAGTCACCGCTACGTTCCCACACATGCCCTGCATTGCGTTTCATTCCCACTGACCACATTTCTCCCACTTACATGCCTTACACTAACTGTACGAGCAACCACCGCAAGTGACGTATGTGTATATGAACACTTTGTGGTCGGTACACGTAGAACGTAAGATAAAACTGCATCGCCTATAACTACGAGTGCAGCTTCGTCGTATCTGTGTTGCTGGTGTTTAACTTCTTCCTAGTGGCCAGAGAGTGGCGTGGACTCCTAGTACGAGTACGGTTGGTACACACTAGTTGAAGTGACGTTTTATAAGTTATCTTTGAAACTCGCATACTCTTTTTAACATGTCAATAAAGGAGTAAGAGAATTTCCCATAATCTTGGCTGTGTAAGTCACAAGGAGTTTTTAGTGAGGCGGTGCTGTCCAGCAGGAAGGTGTGGTAGAGGGAACAATCTCCTCGGGACTCATGTAGTGTCACAGGAAGCCATGCGAGCTGTCAATTTAATTTAAGTGCTGTGATATTCGTGGTAAAATGAAGTACGTACAGAATAGTACCACTCATGGCTGTAAGTCAAAGACAGTGGTTTACAAAGGTTTGGTACAAATAAACAGAAATTTGCTGATTTGTTGGAGCAGGGGGCTGAAACATATTTTTTCCAGCTTTTGTAATTTTTCTGCACCAGTTCTTAAAAAGTGATTTGTGGTTTAATATCAATATATATAATGAATTTCAAGCTTTCCATAATAATACTTTAAACGGTTTTTTTAGCGACATAATCTTTAAAACAACACTTTTTTTAAATCCAGAGGTCTCGGGATCGTTATCCTACCTAACCTATTGCTTTCATTATTCAAGTCTACAATGAACATTTATACAGAGCTCAGTACGAATACTGTACTTCAACAACTGTAATTATGATAGCACATACCCGCGTGGTGTGACTACCGGGTCGCCGAAGCATTGCGATACATGCAATTTTGTTGAACTGTGTACTGTAATAGACATACTCATGCTTTAGTGTTAACAACTTCGTCAATGCGTATTAGACATTATGGACACACAAAGAATATTATTAGAATTCCCGTGTTGCTTACGCCTTCGTAGTAAGTCACTATAATATTTGCACTATTTACCAGCTTGCGTAATAATCTGGTCATTTTACGTTAAATCTAATAATTTTGAAATGTTTGAATGATATACGGCGTATCAGTTGTCTGACTTGTATTAGCTAACAGTGTTGTTCCATTGGCTAAGTGACTAGCATATGCAGAGCTAAGTTCTTAGAAGGGATATCTTTGCAGTCACACCCACTGCTTGTTACAAGGTTTTTTTATTTCTTCTACATCCCTCCTTCACCTTCCTTTCGCATTAAATTTGAACTTGGCAATTCAGTGAACTTACTTGAGATATAATGGCAACCTAGCGAGTACAGGGAAGGTATACAATCGCTAAGCGCAGACGCATAAATAAGTCTATTAAGTTTTACGTTTACCGTAATACTAACAATGCCATCGCTAGCGTCTGCTGCGAAAGCAAATATATCTCGTAAATCGTTGCGGAAATATTTATTTTCTAGCGTCGGTAATATACACTGAAAAAATATCAGTACATTTTATGTTATTTTAATTTTAAATTCAACAAAATGTGACACTGTGGTTTCTGATGGCAAATTATAGTCTTTAATACGCTAAGCAGCACAAAAATTGAATGATTTCAATACTTCGTACAATAGACTCCAATAAATTCAAAGAAAAATAGCAACAACATTTTGTTGGTCATCAGAAATTATTAAATGTCAACACAGAAAGAAATAACGTAATCGCTGAGAGATTGTTGTGTGCGGGGCGTCCTACAGCACTCGCCCACACAAGGTCGAGCATGTCGCCGTACAATGGAGTTCTGACATGCGCACATGTGGAACTGACGAGGCGATGACGCAATGCAGACGTGGCAATCACAGAGGCGGCAGTGGGCAGCAGTCGACGTGTTTCATGGATATGGCGAAACTGTGCCACTAACTAGACGGTTTCAAAGTTTACTTCTATACAAATATTACCGAAATACACAAATTTAAAATTTTGGTCAACTCTCTTCACCCTCACCCCTAGGTTTTTTGTTGATAATTATTTCCAAATATATCTGGCCCACTACACTCTCAGTCACCTCTTATTACGTCCAAAATTAAACGTTAGTTTTGGAACTCACGCGTGTGGGGTAAAGAGGGGAAACAAAGTCAATTTTTCTCAACAAACTAATGTTGCGTAAATGATTGCGTATAGCGTTGCAATATGTTGGGAAGTCTGCACACAGCGCCTACCGCTCGGCAACCAGCCGCATACAGAAGTTTCACATATCACATATCACCCAGGCGCTACCTCACGAGTTACAGTATATGTGGACCGGTGACTCTTACATAGGTAGTGCGCGCTTATACTAATGCAGTTTAGTGCTCGATACCAGGTCACATTTAATTCTTACCTAAGTTCGACATACACAATCCGAGGTCAATATATGACTCGAGATTGAATTGAGCTTTATTCGGAACAGCTCACTGTGGTTCGTGAGATTTAAACCGAAGGACTAAAAGTGTTTACCGAGACGTGCACAGGATGTGTTTATCTAGCGAAGTAAATTATTACAATTATGTGGTAAATCAAACCTTAAACAGAGAAGACCGAACAACGCAAAACGCGTGAATACTAACAAAAAACACAGAAATTACAATACCAGCAAATATAATACATTAACACAAATAATATATGAAAAGAACACCCCACAAAATAAAAATTAA
This sequence comes from Clitarchus hookeri, assembly GCA_002778355.1. Classification (NCBI taxonomy): domain Eukaryota; kingdom Metazoa; phylum Arthropoda; class Insecta; order Phasmatodea; family Phasmatidae; genus Clitarchus; species Clitarchus hookeri. The sequence continues at coordinate 142,568 of NQII01004253.1, forward strand.
TAATATATAACAATAACTGTTTCATCCTTGATTGTGAAGTTTTTAATCTGTGACCAATACCGACGAATCGGAGATCAGTAACCATAAAGTGGTGCAACACTCTAATCCGGAACAAACCTAGCACCGGTTCGCAACAACGTTCACTTGAAATACAAGTGGCAAGTGGTCGGTGCTGCCGCCTGGTTGTAGTAGATCCATACTTACCTAGTGTAAGACGCGCACTTCCTTCACACCACAGAACAATATTTCCGCCAAACTTTGAGGTAATCACTCTATTTCATATCACATAAATATTAATAAGATACCAGTAGAATGGTAACGATGCCTTTCTTTATGAATTGCATTTAAAATCTTAAAAATAAACATAATCACAAGTTGTGCCACATGTACGACCAATATATATTAAACAATAAACTATCAACTCCCACAAACAAATAAATGCATCGAGTCCTTGGAACAAACAACATAAAACAAATGCCACAAAAAAAGAAAAAGTGGTATAAAAATAACCAAAATTATTAAAGGACCCTGCACAAACAAAAAAACATGTTGGATGATCGTACATGGCACAAAAAAGAGAATCAAACATTAAAACATAAACACAAGACTTTCTTTATAATTAAAATCATATATAAGCCCAGTTGAAGACTAACTGCAAGTAAATAAAAAGACGTGACTTGTTGAGATAATAAGTAACATTGTAAGTATCGCTGGGAATGTTGTGTTTTGCTTTAAGAAGGAACACTAACATATTTTCAAAGAAATGGATGTTCCAGCAACACACAAGGCCACACAGTGGTCACCTGATGTCTACATTACTTCATCTAAGGTAAGACGCGCAGTTGCCCCTGCAGTGTCGTGTGCGGCTTCCCCTACCTTGGCATAGAACAACCGTCCCTACCAGATGTGCAACACACGCCACTTGTTACTAAGTGGATGTGTGTGACGCTTTGCCTCTCATTGCAGAAACAAACAAGTGCCGCACAGCTTCGTGGGTTGGTGTTCATCCTAAGCACACAGATGGCTTGGTGCACACATGTGGAAACTTACCACTCCTTCGTTATTAATCAATGTAATTTCAATGTTTAAACCAATATTAAACCGAAATTTTAATCCAATTATACAAGTAACCCCTCGTTATTCACACACTTGATTATTTCACTGGAAAATATTAGCTTCTTCTCCTGCATAAAACTGGCACCTGAGATATTTTATTAAAATTGTTGTACTTAAGACGAGTATGCACTAAGCCATGGACATGTATCGTTATTCCTAACCGCTTTTATAAAATTTCGCTGTAGTGTAGACGAGGCACCTGCCTCCAAAACTTCCATGAGTTCAAAAAAAAAAAAAAGTAAATTCTGAAGCAATTGTTATTAGAAACGGAAGTTTTATAATATGCACCGCATAGTGTCATATATCGTGCTGCGAAATGTAGGGATATTTAGCATCACTACAATATAAAAATGGCAACTTGTCTTTACATTTGATTCTTTCCTGAGCAACTGTAGGAACATTAAAATGTGTGCAAGGAAAAAAAAACATACTTAACTATTCACGCTTTCTCCACATACGTAAACACTGATGTGGTAAGTTTACGAACACGTCCTTAGAGAGTTGTTAGGAGGATTATTCACAGCAGCTAAAATTGATGTTTTGCAACTTGCACATTGGCGTGAGTAATACTTCATGCAGGAAAATTGCCTAAGGACCGATCAATAAAAATATTTGTGATAAACGATTATATTGAAAAGAACCATTCTACTTCTACGTATAGATTATTTTAATTAGTAATAGGAAAAACTATTTTTTTTTTTTTTGGGAATAAGCGTAAAATTTTGTCTAAAACTTTGCGTTTTATATTTCTTGAAATTGCTTCAGTAGGTGAATTAACACAATCTTAATAAAAATCTACATATCTTGTTTTATCTCCTACTGTAATTGCTAAAATTCTTGAGAGAAACTATTATAACGAAGGTATCGCACACCGTATACTAAAGTAGTCTAAGCGGAAGACACTAATAAAGAGACTAGTTTAGTTTTAAAACGCCAGTAGAATTAAATTTAACATGTATGCTCACAAGCCCAAAGGAAAAACAATTATGAAGATTATTGTTTCCAGATAATAAATAGTACAGCATTTTTTATCAAGTAACTGTCAATAATGTGCAATTAACACATATAAAACATCCTCAAAATGTATATTAAAAAAAAGACACACATTTGGTTTTTAACAACCTTTCATGGAGATGACCTACCTTGTTTGAATACGAACTTTCAATATTACCAGTTTCTCAGAAACAGTATGTGAATGCACGTTTTTACAGTGTGAACAGACATTAGCTAACTTAGCCCACTGCATGCTTTTAAAATAACCTAAGATTGTAAGTCCTTTTATCATATATATTGTATTTGATTACTGGAAACGTTCGTTACGTTAGCATGGCGAAGCTAGGGAACAGGTTTCACTATCGTATTCTGGGATAACAGAGAGGGAATTCTAATTCCCTGCAGGGTAGCGCAAGATTCTGACATGGACTGTACAGGCTTTGCCCATCCCCACTACACTGTACTGCCAACATTGTACTGCCAACACTGTACTGCCAACACTGTACGCCAACACTGTACTGCCAACACGGTACTGCCAACAACGTACTGCCAACATTGTACTGCCAACCCTGTACTGCCAACATTGTACTGCCAACATTGTACTGCCAACATTGTACTGCCAACCCTGTACTGCCAACATTGTACTGCCAACACTGTACTGCCAACATTGTACTGCCAACATTGTACTGCCAACATTGTACTGCCAACATTGTACTGCCAACATTGTACTGCCAACATTGTACTGCCAACCCTGTACTGCCAACATTGTACTGCCAACACTGTACTGACAACGTTGCACTGCCAACACTGTACTGCCAACATTGTACTGCCAACACTGTACTGCCAACATTGTACTGCCAACACTGTACTGCCAACATTGTACTGCCAACACTGTACTGCCAACATTGTACTGCCAACACTGTACTGCCAACATTGTACTGCCAACACTGTACTGCCAACATTGTACTGCCAACACTGTACTGCCAACATTGTACTGCCAACACTGTACTGCCAACATTGTACTGCCAACACTGTACTGCCAACATTGTACTGCCAACACTGTACTGCCAACATTGTACTGCCAACCCTGTACTGCCAACATTGTACTGCCAACCCTGTACTGCCAACATTGTACTGCCAACACTGTACTGACAACGTTGCACTGCCAACACTGTACTGCCAACATTGTACTGCCAACACTGTACTGCCAACGTTGTACGACCGCCTGGACGATGAGTGTCTCCACCTGGATCAGGAGACAGACTGATAATTACAATGGGACAATCTCGACAGCTGGAGTGTGCGCAGAAAGTATATGTTAACACAGGACCTCAAGATTGTAGGCCGATCGAGACAAGATTGATATATCAGAAATACGGGCGATGCGGCGGATTCTAGGACCTATCGGAAATAGAGGAGAGTAGAGACAGAGGATGAACAAGAAGTGCACGGTGCAACGGGCGGATGCAAAACCACGAACATGTTGTAAAGCAGACGGATATAATGTGCTGGTCATGCGATTAGGACGCCTGACGATGCAATGCGCAGAGTAGTGATGGAAGAGATATCAGGGAAGAGATGGCCTTGGAAGACCAAACTACGATGGTGGGATGAGTTGGGAAAAGACCTGAAACAGTTGGATGTCACCGAAGATTGGAGGAGGGAAGCATTAGACCAGCCGAGATGGCGGCTACTTGTCAAGGCGGCATGTGGTCGTCAAGGCCTGTGATCGCTGTGTTAAAGTAAGAAAGAAAGGAATATTTTGCCAGGGAACCAGGCGTATCGACGCATATGATACTAAGCGACTGCTAATAATTATACTTGTTTATTGTATATCCGCCTGATACATTTGCAAATATGTGGCGCTGATATTATGGAAATGTCCTCGTCCTTTTACAGCGTAAAAAAAAGTGGAAAACAGATACAGTTTCACACAAGTGGCGCAAGATTTGCTGAAACAAATATTTCCCCAATGTGTTAACCGAGTATTCTGTACCGGGAAGTAAAGAATTTTTTTTCGGGAAGGAAAACGTAATACTTTTTGTTGACCTTCAGAAACACTTGCAGAGTGAGGCCTTGTCACATGCACCCGTACTCAGTCAGGCTGCGCGCTCTACGTGCGACTAAGCCAGCTAAGTGAGACGTTGATGAGTTTGGTTTGAAGAGGACATTTCCTTCCATACAAATAACTAAACATTCTGGCATAGCCTGTAGTGTGTGTGTGGTGAACTGTTGCAAGGTAAGCTGGTGTTTGCTTTGTACTGTACCCTGGTGGTTGTTAGTTTACACTGCCTGCCACAGGACGTGTGTAATGGGTCCTTTGTCTGCACCAGCTTACTTTACAACTGTTCACCACACGCCACTGGGCATATCCCCAGTTTCTAAAGATTTTCATTTAAAGGGGCTGATATGAAATTTAATATGATTATAGTAAAAATTTAAAATGAATTTTATTGTATGTGTTTTTAATTCTACGTTTTCTTTAAAACACTTGTTTACTTACCGTATCGAATAATATAACAGTTTGCTTTTTAAATTTTTGTGGCAATATATCATAAACTTTGTGAGACAACCTATGCATCATTTGTTGAGACATTACTTCCCAAAGTAGCAAGGTAGAAAACCTAGAACTTTAGAAATGACATGCTATAATTCAGTATAGTCTGAACATGAATTGAAAGAAAACCATTATGTACAAAACGAACAATAAAATATGTTAAGGAAGCAATTCAGAAATTGCTACCAGCTTTTAAAAATATCACTGTTGGTTATACTTTATAGTAGAATCTTTCAGATGTTAATCATAACTTTTGTAGCATTCGATGGGTGATTTATGAAAAAAAATGTGTGTGCGCCAAAGTATAATTTGTTAAGAAAATTATTGTGTGTGGAAACATTGAAATAAACGCAAGTCCCTTTTAAAAATGTAAATATTTATAGTTTTTCTAAATTTTTATTTATAACACTTTCTGCGCAACAAATTTTGTGATAATTATTTGAACAATTTGTGAGACATTCATTATTTTCAGAGTGGCATTGTCTTATCAAGTAGCGGCAATAAGTTCACTTCAAAATCTTGAGATCTCATTAAAAATGTTTATACAATGTGGAGCAAATTGGTTTCATAGCTCAAGAGATGAAAAAGCACAAATAACAACATTAGAAGGTTGTTAATATAAACATTAGCGTGTGATATATTTATATAACATGATGTTCGGATGATATAAGGACCATCTTTGTACCTCACAGAACTGCTGACGTATGGACCAGAGGAGAGCATAGCTGCATCCTGCAGTGACACACCTCTACCAGCGTTTCACATGGCTCTCTTCACCTTCTCTCAACAGACTTGTCTGCTGGTACGAAGATTGCAGAATTGCTTGATATCTCAGGTGACTTATTTTCCTTTTATTTTTTTTTGCCATGTGGGGTTGTGTCTGCAGTGAGCAAAGGACCTTCTTATTCACCAATGATGACTGCTTTTTAAAAACGGACTCTCTACTTAGTAAGATCCTGCATGACACTAGAGACCTGTTACAATCCTACCAAGATGAAATAACTTAAAATTCAAAACACCCAATACTCTCCATTACACTAACAGCAAAACCTAGGACTTGCTTGGGGCCTTCAGCTACGCCCAGTCTCTGTCCACTTAACTTGCGCCTATCATATAGGACTCACATTTCTTGACCACATGACGATACGAACGAGTAGCGGCTGACTCTGGATCAAACCAATATGTTATGCCAGTATCCAGCCGCTGCTGTCTTTGAAGCATCAAGTGTCTTAACTCCGTAAGATACAAGCATTCTGTCCATTTCCTTCACTATCCCAATCCATAGTGGATGTACGGAAATGGCTGTGCTGGAATCAGTGAACTTTCAAGCGAGTTGTTACTATTCCTTGAACTCTGTCTTGTACCTTTATCATCCTGAAAACTCTGGTAACAGGCAAGAAAATATTTAAACCAGCGACATATTGTCCACCGTGAAACAGTGTCTGCTTCCCATGTGATGAACACATCATGGTCATTCCCCCCCTCCCCACAATATGCCCCATCTTGAACTCATACAGTAAACTGACCCGTAAATCATGGTGTTCAAACATGCTACACGACCTTTTGCAACACGTTCTACACCACACGCACCTGCATTGTCTTTATTACTCTCAGTTCCATAGATCCCGTACAACACGAGAGTGCGGGCAGTGTACATTTCAGCCTTTTATTACCAAACAACCAGGTGAACGTCAGTAAATATATATATATATGTGTGTATACATACACATATATATATATATGTGTGTGTATACATACACATTCATACAAGCAGGATGTCCCATTCCTTGTTGGTCCCGGCTTATTCTACATAAGGTGCGAAACAAAAAACCGATAGAGATGCAACTGTAGGTTAAATCACTGTGGTGTGAATGGCATACCAAAAGAAATGCTGAAAGTGGCCGCCAATGGTATGCAGACATGACTCAATGCAACGCTCACGTTACATCAGCTGTTAGGCAGTTATAAGATCAACTTCATGGTGAATGGTGTCTTCAAACCCACTCAAGTCTTTGGTCTTTGGCATGCTCCAGTACACTTCACTTTTCAATATGGCCCACAGGGAGAAATCGTAAGTTTACCTCGGTGGCCACATTCCCATTCCCGTCCCTTGCTCAATGAGGGAAGAACGATTTGATGAAAGCTGTGCTTGCACTTGATGTGTGACACGTCGCCCCATATTTTGGAAATAACCGGTTGTAAGCTCTTTGTCGTAATTTAGCTACACGAAAGCAGTGGACAATTCATGCGGGGAAGAAGAATGAAATTACCACCCAGGTTGTTTGAATATCTAACGTCGGAATTCTGAAACCACCGAAATCATGTGACACTTTTCATCACAGGTAGGTTTCAATTCCTGCACGACGGCAATGTGTATAACTGAAGACTGGAATTTTGGCAGCCCATTGGCTTGTGGGTTTTCAACCTTCCTGTTTTTCGTGCCAGTTACCGCAAGGTATTTTTGGATATGCTAGCAGCCTCTGTGTCACATCCTGTACAGTTGACTCGGATATTTTCGATATAACTTACGAAAATCAGTAGCGTTCCTGCATTGTTAGTTTAGTCACGATATGCTAAATGCAGAATCTAACTGGTGGTTTGTGATCTCCAGTTTTGTAAGTAACTAGTCTGGCATGCCCATCAGACCGTGTTGTTTACGTCCAGTTGTGCGCCCTATCTATGGTACAGCGGACGCAGGGAACCACACAGCGCTGCCTCCTGCGAGACGCAGGTGACTGTTGCTAATATCAGCATGACCTTGGCCGCAATACTCACCTGTGCCTGTCAATAACGCACCTGCAGTTCCATGACGTCACATGTGTCCTGTGAGACCTGCAGTCTTGCTCCTTATTTCTTACCGTCTCTCGTATGTGCTCTCCGATTTTATACTTTCTATTCGTATTCTTTCTACAGTTATAAGGATTATTCTGGGTGTAAAGGCGATTTCAGTAAATTTCGGGTAATTCCCTGGTATGATTTGTATACCGAACTTGGAAGTAATCGTTTTAACTCATAATTTCATTTAGTGTAGTCTACCAGAATGGTAGAAGAAATATTTTTTTATCAATAGAACGGTTTACTCTGGTAAGTTACTACTTTCGCGTATATATTTTCATTTCAAAAGGTTGGGTGTTCTCGAGGATTGACAGATAGCACAAATATTTTGGAAAAAGTCTCTATTTTGAAAACAAGCAATGATCCGTTTGAAAATATAAAACTCGGCATTTGAAGTGTATCAGATTTATTGAAATCAGAAACTTAATAGGAGAAACGTTTATGAAAAAAGTATCTAGAAATTTTGTTAGTATGCAGTTACAACGGAAAAACCGAATGGTGTAATAAATTTTTAAGATAAATAAAAACAGAAACAAAATAACTCCAGTATAAACATGTATCAAATAATCGATAAATAAATACAGGATCTGTAGTGATTATTTACGAACATTAAATTTTCGCAATACAAATATTTAACACATCATATGAAGTATTTTGTTGTGTAACTGTATGCTTCATTTATAACACTTTTATTGAATGGTAGTTATTCCTGGTGACAATCAGTGAAAGAACATGCACTGAGTGTCAGTTGATAAGCTACTGCTGACAGGCACATCAAGAAAACTAACTGGAACAAGGGACTTTTAGCATGACATTCAGTGGGAATTACAAATAAACCTGTGAAATTCACCCACTATATAAATTAGTTATGTGGCACTGATTATCAGTCGCTCAATTTCCATTGTTTTCTCTGATTTGGCTGAGTTCTCACTGATTCGAATTTAGAGTGAAACATTCTCAACATACGTTTTTGAATGCGCCATGCAACTGGATTATGTAGTCGAATGAAAACTTGTTCCAACATATGCCATTGGCGCAGAATTATGTTGCACTTCGCAAAAACCCTCTAGTGGAAACTGATTTACAGTAGTTCCTTTCTGCGGAATGTCCTGTTATGTACACATGTGTTCACAACAGTTATTCCAAGAATGTGTTTGGTTTCTGTGTGTGCTTGTCGTTTTATATATTTCCTGCTCTACAATACTCTACATTACATATAAATGTTCATATAATATAGAGTGCGGTTTTGAAGAAGCAGCAACAGATTCCGGCTGGTCGTCTACCCGAGTGACGCGAGCTTCAGCAGACGAGTACACACATGAGGACAACCTGGTAATGTGAGAAGCATGCAGAGCTGAAGGTACAAAGCGTGTGTACTCACGTTGGGTAGGGAGTGTACAGCGGACAGCAGTGGGCAGTGACCTTCACCTACCTGCAACAAGGGGAGAGAGAGAGACAAGATGAGTGTGCTCTTCAATTACCATCAATCAGCAGTCCATCGTGTGGCCATCATGTGGCTGCAGGCGAGCTGCACAAGGCTCTCAGTCGCGTGTCTCTAAGGAACACATCAGCATGAACTTCTATACCTCAGCCAGTCCCTTTCCAAGTACCACGTACAACAGGGGGAAAATATGGACTCGAGTCCAGATAGTGTACTCACCTGCTTACTAATGCGGTATACATCACAACTTGCTGTCCATAGGATTTTCATGGTAAAGTGAGCACTATTAAAAGCCCTGTTTAGGATCTACTTTTATTCTCACTATATCCTTGCGCCATATGTAAAATGAACAATGCCATGGACCTGATCACATTATTCATGCTCCACCCAGGTGAAACCTTGGAATTGTTAAGAATGAAAATTTATTACTAATATGCAAATTCGTACTCTAATAATGCGAATCAGAAATGAAACACTAACTTAAATGTCTTTAAATTTAAACATTACCTTCACAAGAACAATTGTCATTACTTTGCTAGCAATGTAACTGGGATCCTGCATGCCCGTGTGCGCCTGGACGGTCATTGTTTTTCTCAAGAGTCGATGACAAAAGGGCTCTTTTTACCACTGACAAACTTTAGTAAACATAAATTAATTATCTATACTGCAGTGATCTTTATGCAACAGTCAACAAACACTGATTGTCAAGAAAGTGTGAATTTACATACGAATATATCACTTGAAATACCAATTCTTGTCAAAATCTAGGGGACGTAAAATGTTTCATAAACATAGGTACAGAAATGTTTAACTTCCTTGCTAGAGGTCCACTTCAACAATATATTTGTATAAACCATTCGCAGTTAGTTCCAACTATTCTGAAGTCTGGCTTAAGTTCTACTTCCAGGATATTCCTCCGCCTCTTGCACACAAAGCTTAACCTAGTCTAGAAAATTACATCAAAGGGACAACGCACCGCATTCGTGCAAATATAGTAATACTATTTTGCAAAATAACTTTTTCTTACTAGGCATTACGAACACACCTATTATCTCGCTTTTTCATTCATGTTAATTTTAAATGAAATACTAAAAAAATATATAAATATTAATTAAATTCAATTAAGCAAAAATAAGCTACTTTTGTGTTGTTTTACATTAAGAGGAAGTATAAAACGCTTGTGGTACATACTATATTGCATGGCGCGCTAGCTGGACTGTTTTTGTGTGGAATGTCATTATATTTATCATATGAAGTTTGTACTACACAAATCATCAAACTGTAATGATGGTATTGTGTTAATAAAATAACACCCCAACCCGTGTACTATACATTGTAAATAAAGTTGTGAAAGAAGAGATCTAGAAAGGCAATGAAGTGTTTCCGGACACATGCTCATGTAAAATTTTATCCTCTAGGTGCAATAAATGTTTCTTTAATGCTGTACGTGTAATTTTTATATACTGTACATATTAATTTGATATTTACAATTGACACTAACAGATAACAGAAGACCTGCAGGTCCCGAAATAAGTTTAACAGAATGAACAAAGGACGATATTGTGGAATGGTAATAACAGAACCAAAACAAATTTTAAGACAACTTGGTTCAAAGACAGTCTATAAAATGTTACAAGAATAGACCTATCCTAATTACCACACACTATTTTGAGTTACAGTAGCAATATAAAAACCTCTAGTCAGAAATAATTATAATTTACAGATCTCGCGTAAAGAACATATTTTCAGTGGTGTTTCCAGTTTGTATAGAAACACATCGATTTTGTGTATATGTATATTTATGTATGTGTGTACACACATGTGCACAAATGCATGGTACCAAAGGGCAGTTTTTTTTGTTCCATTCAAAGGTGCTAATTTTGTTCGTTTCATGTACATGGATCTTCCACAAAGAAATGGTTTTGTGTAATAGCACACATATTTGACACAAAAAAAAAAAAGTTAATAAGTGTAATCTTCTTAAAAATGTAACATATAGTTAATAATAAATTTTGCAAATAGAAATGAAGGGATCACACAGACAGCTACAGAAAACATCCTTCTGTGTGAAACGTAGAATGCCTGACTTGAAACGTGATACGGAGTACAGTTGATGTAAACAGAGAGATACACTAAATGAGAGCACTTGTCCGAGCAGAGCAGCACTAGAACAGCGAGACGAGAACGCCGAGTGCTTGGCATAACACGCCACACGCCACATGCTCTGGTGAGTAGGGAAATACGGCACGTGGGACTTACATATTGGAACAGCTGGAACATGTCAAACTCAAACACGACAGTCTGATATCACTCACACGATAGGAAGCCATTCCTGTCAGCAAAACAAACATACGTCACGAGCTCAAGTAAGACAAGAGTTACCTCTACACTTGTACAGCAAACAAGAGTCTTCTTATGATTACGCCTCAATTCGATTCCACCGTGAGGTATCGAACTCAGAATAGACAGGGGAACAACACACCAATACGTCTAAAACTTGGAAATTGAAATTCTTATAAATGTTCAGACCAATGTAAATCTACAAGTGAAAAATGTCTAAGGCAGGTTTCCGTGAGCAACACAGAGTACGCCCAAACCAAGGAAGATATGTCATTAGGAGGAGTCTTCACATGGAGAAGATTTCCGACTTGATATACCCTTTTATTATAAAACCAATACGGCCGCCAGCTCGTATAAATTAAAAGGAATGCATGTAAGGTAAATTGTCATAACCGCTGAGCACCTTCAGGCACGATCGGCAATCAAGTGTTGAAGACTTCCAAGCACATCCGAGTCAAGCCGAAGACTACCGAGCACTCCCGAGTCTATCCGAAGACCGCCAACCGCACAGCCACCCAATTTAAAATACTTTGTCCCCAATTTGGCATAACCATTCTACTCATTAGTTATTAACACTCCAGTTACTAAAGGAAACGTAGATGCAAGGATCTTATAGAGTATAAACTGTAGCTAGTAAAAGAGGCATGGGGAAATAATGATAGCCTTGTACCCATGCGAATATTTTAAGGAAACGAGAGTTAAAAACTATTTTTTGCTGCAGCAAGTCGTAGAATTTTGCTGAAATTAATATTTTTGTTGCTTTAATTACGACGGTACTACAGAGTATGGCACCAAAATAATGTTCGGTGGTACAAATGTGCTATGTTATATNGGGGGGGGGGGGATGGTTCACAATGTAATCCTGTATCTCCTACCGGTTTCTTTCTGAGCTCCTCCTGCCCGCTCAACTGAAGAAAGGAAACAGCGCTGTCCACAGTAGTGGAATAAGGTCGTTCAAGAGTGTAGTGGTATGGTAGCAATTATGACTTGACAATAATACCAAGTCATTTGAAAAATTACCACCGTTTTATCGTTAATATAATACTTATAACTTAAAATATTGATTTGCATAAATTTCAAAAAGCTATCTATAATGACACACATTTGGGATTCAGGTAAAGTTTTCTTGAAGTCGCAGGATTGCAATGCCGGCAATTTATTTGAAATCAGGCAATTGGTTTTCCTGTGATAATGATTTAAATTTTGTATATTATTACATGAAATTTCATCTCGAACATTACGATTTAAATACGTGTTATCAGCTTACAAAGTCACCAAAAAAATATTTTCATGCCATTCTGATGACATGATCTGTAGACATATATTATTTGTTTTCAGTTTTAAGATTTGTGTAAAAAAAAAATTAATAAATTTAAGATTAATATTATTCTATTTATTAACTTTTTAAAGTAATTTTCCACAATTCTCATACTTTTCCAGGCTATTTTTAACTGTTACAACAAAAACAAGCAGTATGTTAAAAATTGGTGAAATAATGGTCGACTCTGGAACGACCTTGAGAGGAGGGCGAAGCAGGTGGAAGCGTTGTTGCCACATCAGCAATAGCGTCTCAGGAAATACGGACTGCGGAGAGCTGTCTCTGGGAGCTAACGGGGTGGCCAGAGGTGGTAGGCTGGACAATGGGAAGTGCTGTTGCCACATCAGCAATAGCGTCTCAGGAAATACGGACTGCGGAGAGCTGTCTCTGGGAGCTAACGGGGTGGCCAGAGGTGGTAGGCTGGACAATGGGAAGTGCTGTTGCCACATCAGCAATAGCGTCTCAGGAAATACGGACTGCGGAGAGCTGTCTGTGGGCGGTAACGCAGTGGTCAGAGGGGGTAGGCTGGACAATGGGAAGTGCTGTGGTTGCAAAGTAGACACTCAGTAACTCGTATGTTAGAGTAGGTCTAACAAAAAAAAAAAAACTAACCATTGGATTTTGATGTCAGCTTCGCAAACAGAAAACCGAAGAGCAACAAGCCTTCGTAAGGCAAATACAAAATATTAATGTAGATCAGTTACCGCCATTGTCATATGCTAATAAGTGTGCCAATGAAGGAAAAAAAAGTGAGCGATTTAAAAAAAAATGAAAAAGCTGTGTTATTTCAAAAACCTGGCAAAAATACGCTTATAAACATGATATGTGCAACACATTATACTTACAATAACAAAACAATTTATTTTTCAAAAAAAATTTGTCTACCGAATTAACGTTACTTTGGCTGCTACTAAGGCTCTCTCACTATCTCATGATGTTGATGTAATCAACTGCGATTCACCTCGCCTCTTCCTGCTCTCAGGCTTTGAGATTTTTCTTTAAACACGTAACAATACTTCTTACTACTTGTCCGAAGTGACTTCAATAACTGCATCTTATTGCAACTTCAACATCTTTGCTTAGAAGTGGAGGCACGGTATTACTTTCTGTAAAGCTGCCCTTCACAAGTGACGTTGCAGACGTGGTGGTACGGTGGCATTCTGACCCATTGTTGTCATGTATTCAATCCTTTCACTTACTTCGCACACTGTGGCTTGCGAGTTATTACCATTTGCAAAAACTTAGCTGTTAGAAACAGCTAGCAAAGCAAGCAGTGTGGCTATGATAAATATTGTCGAATTCAGTAAAAGCTTTGTACATGTGCTATAAATTAAACATTCAACAAACTAATTAAAGCAGACTGTTTGTTGGGCACTAGTCTGCTTTCAAACCATGAAAACTTTGGGATCCATCTATTCTTTATGGTTTAGTGTTAGATTAACATGAGAACATAAAACATTAACAAAATAAAGTGTCAGTGCCCAAGCAGAGAAGGAAAAGTCGCTCCATAACGACGCGTGCTTGATGAAAGCACGTAACATTTACTTGGCCGAGATTAAGCAAAACTTCTTTAATTTTAATGAAGAAAATTAAATTAAGGTGGTCACAGCATGCTATCTTTTTAACAGTAGATCTCATTCACATGACACGTGGCCAAACATAATTGAATTAAAATGTGTTTAGTATCATTCCGGTTAAAAATAGATTTGCGTGATGCGTACACGTTATAAAAGAAGATTAATATCCCAGTAAATTATGGTTTTAAGTCCTGACTAATTTCAGAAATGCTGAATTTTTCACAGGTAATATACCATAATAAGACATGCATTTTATAAAAATTCCCCTCTTATCCTCCTTGTGCTACCTCCCCTCCTCCTCAAACAAAGGGTGAAAATAAAAATGATGACAGTAGTAGAAAAATTGGGACACTGGCGCAAGGGTGCAGAGCGCCGGAGCTGTTCGTGCTCAGTCATTCCGATCGCCTAGCGGACATCTTGTCCGCCATGTTGGAAGTCGGTAACCTTGACTTTTGACCTTGACCAGGTGACCTATGACTTTGAAACCCAAACAATTCCGAAAAAATACCAAAAGAGCACCAAAAATTCATTAAAAAATTATTTTAAAAATTTACAAATTTATTATTAAAATTTTTTAAAACTTTTATTAAAACTTATTAAAAATTATAAAAAAACTATTAAAAATTAAAGTTTTTAATGTTTGGATTTAGAAGGGACCCAGGAAAGAAGCCGAAGCGCCAACTGACAGCCATGTTATTAGGTCAGCCAACTACCATTTTGGATTTCAGTAACACTTACTCAGTGACGTTTAACTTTGAAAACTCTCCAAAAATCTGTTGTGTGATGGTTTAGGGATAGTAGAGCGACGCTGGCCCACAACCACCCCTCCCCCCCCCCAGCATAACCAGGCNGTGGCACGAGGCAGGTGGTGGACCGCAGTTACACGTGTCTTGCTGCGCGTCCTGCTGTGTAGGCGTCCCTGCCACTCCCCTTCACCACCGTACGCCTCTAGCCTGCCGGGAGATCTGTGGAGCGCAGGGATTTCTCGAGATATCAGCAAATTATCATGTGTATTTCGCCTAAACTCAAAATATATGCACCACGGAAGGAATAGCTGACGAGCTGGATTGGTGCTGAGAACACCCCCCTCTTAGCTAACCACAGGACAAGGTGGAAAAGCCCCGAAAAAGTAGCTGACGAGAGTAAACTAGGGGCGAGGTACTACCCCCACCCCCCCGGCCAAACCCAAACCTTCAGAAACCAGGACACGTGTTTTGAAAGGCATTGTTCTGCGTTCTACCACTCCAGCCCTCCCTCACCAACTCCCCCCCACAAGGCGCAATGTGCCGACAATTAAGACTGGAGGCTGGCAAGCATAAAAACCCCTTTTCGAGAGTAGTGGGGAAGTTGATTAGTAACGTGCAGAGAGGTCAGTCAGTTGATTAGTACCACACAGAGAGGTCAGTCCGAGAGAGCAGTCAGTCGAAGATCGCCGAGCAGAGAGTTAGGTCAGGGGTTCGGACCCCTAGCCATGTCAGTAGAACAGCAGTCCAGTGAGACAGCAGCACCTGCAGGCCTTTGCCAAAGGCCGCCCATCACCAGAGCTCACCCACCACAGCTGACATCATTCCAGCAAGAGCTAAGCATACAATCACCGTCAAGAGAAGCCCCCCTCCATCTCGAAGTCGTTAGCAGTCAATCCGAGTAACCAAATTATCACAGTACCACACCTCTCAAGGGCTGATGTATTTTATTTGTGTTGAATTCGAGACAATATATTCGTCATTCAAAATACAACAGTAAAAGACTTCATAATTACAATACCCTCAACCTCTAAGCACATTATAGTCTGTGCCTGGGGCATTAACAACGACACTATAAGCCACACTGTCTTCCACAGTGGCGGTATAGCGGCAAGTAAAGCGGTTTCCCAACTGTGGGGCCTAAATACGTAAAGTTAAAGTGGCGCCCGGACATGGGGCGCAACGCTAGTTAGTGTATCATACATCAAGTTAATTTGGCGCACAACTGTGGGCCCTACATACATAAAATCCCACAGAGGATTTAAAAAATTTAAAATAAAATTGTAGTGCCAAAATTTAATTTTAAAAGTTATTTAAATAATTATTTAAAATTTTTAAAAATAATTTTTTCGCCAGAGGAGCTGTCTCTTTAGCCGCCATGTTGGTTGTTGCCGACCTTGACATTGACTACAATTACATAGAACTCGAAAAATAAAGAAAAAGGACAGTCCATACAATTTTCCATTACTAGATGATCTTAACAGGGAGCCATACCAACTAACCATACTAGCCAACGACTGACTCCAGCCAAGACTAACTCCACACAAGACTAACTCCACCCAAGGCTGGTTACTGGCGAGACTGACTGTGCAAAAGACTAGCTCGTGACGAGACCAGTTCCTGCAAAACTGACTAGACCTACCGACAAGACCAACCTGCCATACCACCCACTTATTCAAACGATGATGGACAATCTCGAAAAAGTTTCTAATAAGAGTCTCGTAGCTAACTTCTTCGCACAAAATCTTCCCAAAGTTTTCGCAAAACATTCTTACCAGAGCTGAACATAGCAAAGTGTGTTACTAACTTACCAAGCCAACTGGCCAGGCCAATCATCTAGATATGAAACATTCCTCAAAAATGCTCACCTCATTTCATTCGTTCCCCATTTAAACGACCCGAGGAAGAAATAATACTTCAATTAAACCATAGCCTTTATTTTGCAAATGCTCACATAAATTTTATCTAAAACAGAATGTCACAATCGATTGTTTGTTTCACTGAACTAATAGGCCTTTCACAGAAGCTGAAGGGACTAGATAATAAATTTAACACACATTACTCTGTATATAGCAATTTAATTTATTTACTTATTATGTACAATCTATCTTTCATATCATTTTCTCTGATGTTTGTAGATCACGGAGAGTAGACAACAGTCTCATCAGATATAATGCCAGTCCTTCAGTTCATCGATGATTGACGATATCTTAACAATGCGTGAGAGATCCCCGCGTTTTTGCAGGTGAATCAAAAATCTGAGTCTATCAACCAGTTAATTCAGGTCTTCGGGTAATATGTTACGAGCGTTCTTGACACCTTATGCCTTCTTCAAACCACTTGTCAAAAGAAAATCGTTGGTGAGACCTGTGTGGGCGTCGAGATAATCATCATCCTTCTCAACAAATACTTTATCAACTCTGTAGTCATCATAGTCATTAATCAATGCTGTCTTCATGATCGTCTTCACATCCTGATTCATCCTCAATATCCTTGAAGATATTTTTGCGGTTCTTTAATGTATAACCTTGCATAAACAGCACGTGTCCATTGTCGTAATGCCTTATTATGCGAGTTTCCTCTTAGTCTGCAAACATTTTATGTAATGTATTAAGAGGAGGTATCAAAGTCAATGCATGTTGTCTCGAGTCAAGCAAAGGTGTATTACCTTTACATGTACCAGTGTGTCTCTTTAAATTATCCCTTTTACCAAATTATGCACTGCACATATGGCATGTTAGTATTCTGGAGGTCGGTTTTATTGAACATTCGCTCTTCTCGTGGCGTTTTGCGTTACACCTTTTGCTGCAGATCTTGGCATAGTAACAATATTGTTGTCCATGTAATTGTCGAGCAATCGATGGAGGTTTGCTTGTCGTCGTGCACAACATACACGATAGTACATCGTTAGTGGTTTGCATCGCCTTCAAGTATATGTGAATTCATGCAATTGTACTACTACTGCAAAGTTCTGACTACTTAGTGCTGACTCCTCAATGCTGACTTCTAAGTGCTGACTCCTCAGAGCTGACTCCTCAGAGCTAACTCCTCATACCTGACTCCTCATTGTTGAGCATACGGAGCTGATTGCATAGCGCGCAGAACTAGCAGAGCTGATTGTGGAGCTCATTTCAGAGCTGTTCATGGAATTGATTGCGAAGCATGTGGTGCTTATTGTGATGTGTGCGGTGGACTCTTCGTACAGATGGTTCTCTCATGTGGCTGAGCATTTAGAGTCGGAGGTGAAAACTCTATCACAGAATCGGCACTGAAGAAAATCATGTGATGGTAATGCTGGTCGCGGCTCCATGATTGTTGAGGTCAACATCAGGCCTTCGAATTCACAACACACCTTCGTGGTATGACGAGAGAGCACTTCCAAATCGACGTTCACCTCACAGTGTTAGGACATCAACTGCCATTTTTTCTATATAAAAGCGATTATTTTACTGTAAAACTTGTGCCCGAAGAAGGCCTTCTACACTAAACAACTTTAAAAAGTAAAAATATGGGAGCACTGTGAAAAAACCCACCTACTCGTTTGCCCCAGAAGAAAACACACAGATATTTACAACAGTGTGTTATTTCAATATGTTTGTTGGCATGTGTATATGTAAATATATAAATTAAAAATTATTTCATTTTCCTATAACGATACATACAAAATTATGTATAAAATAATTTTCAAATAATCAGTTATCTCTGAGGAGTCAGCACTGAATGGTCAGCACTGTGCAGTAAGTGTTTGAAATCACATATGCTTAAAGACGATGGAAACCACTAACGATGTGCAATCGTGTACATCGTTTACGACTACATGTAAACCTATATCAATTACTGTACAATTTCAAGGAATGCAATGTTGTTACTGGGCCAAGCTATTAAGTAAAATTTGTAATGCACGACGCAATGTAAAGTGCGAATATTCAAAGAAACCTACCTCCAGAATACTAACACGCGATATGTGTGGCGCAACATTAGGTAAAATCGATAATTTAAAGAGACACACCGGTACATGTAAAGGTAATACACCTTTGCTTGACTCGAGACAACATGCATTGACTTCGTTACCTACTGCTGATAAACTGCATAAAATTTCCGCAGACTAAGAGGGAACTCGCACGATGAAGCGTTAAGACAATGGGCACATGCAGTTTATGCAAGGTGATACACTGAAGAACCGTACAAAGATTTGCAAGGATTCGTCTTTTGAGAGCCAGCAAGTGATGTCGTCAATCCTCCCTGCTGCATCGATGAGTACTGATCCTGCAGACGAATATGATGAGACTATTAATGTACACTTGCATGATGTTTGCATGAAGTCGATGAACTTCAAAATAAACGGTCGTCGGCTCCAAATACTGATGATGACCATGTGACTCCTACGAAGAAAAGTAAACTTGATATTGAGAATGAAACAGAATATGAAGACGATCATGAAGACAGCATTGATTAATGGCTATGACGACAGTGTTGATGAAGTATCTGTTGATAAAGATGATGATTCTCTCGACATTCCCACACCTCTCACCAACGAGTTTCCTTCGACAAGTAGTTTGAAGAAGGCAGAAGGCGTCAAGAACGCTTGTAACATATTTCCCGAAGACCAGAATGATCTTGTTGATAGACTCAGTTGACCTGCAAAAATGCAGAGATTTCTAATGCATTTATTAGATATCTTCAATGAAGGATCGGGGTTACATCACATGAGATTGTTGGCTACTACCAATGATCTGCAAACATCTCAGAAAATAATACCAAAGACAGAGTGTATGTAATAAGTACATAAATTATATATACATACAAAATATTGTGCGTCTGATTTATTAAACCGTCCCTTCTATTTCTCTGAAAGAGTTATTAATTCAATGGTAAAAACAATCGATTTCGAGATTCTGTTTTAGGTAAAGTTTATGTGAGCATGTGCAGGAAGAAGGCTAAGGTGTGATCTGAAGTATTGTGTCTTACTCGGGACGTTTTAAATGGACGAGTTCTATATGGCGAACGAATTAAATGAGGTAAATATTTCTAAGGAATGTTTCGCATCTAGTTGGTTGGTCTAGTCGGTTTTACAGGAACTGGTCTCGTCACGAGCTAGTCTTGTGCACAGTCAGTCTCGCCAGTAACCAGCATTGGGTGGAGTTAGTCTTGGGTTGAGTTAGTCTTGTGTGGAGTTAGTCTTGTGTGGAGTCAGTCGTTGGCTTGTATGGTTAGTCGGTATGGCTCCCTGTTAAGACCATCTAGTAATGGAAAATTGTATGGACTGTGCTTTCTCTTTATTTTTCGAGTTCTATGTAATTGTAGTCAATGTCAAGGTCGGCAACAACCAACATGGCGGCTAAAGAGACAGCTCCTCTGGTAACTAAATTATAATTAATACACTAGCATCGCTTAAACGATGAAAAAGTAAACAAATGGCAACAAAAAATTTATATTGTGGTTGGAATGCATTTGACAGAATGATAATTGATGAGGGGGAATGCTAATACAATTAGAAACATTGGTGGTGAGTCGAAGCATGAGAAATAAACCAATACAAAACATTGTGGGGGGTGAAGCGAACACAAGTAATCAACCAATGTGTAACATGGGTGGAGGGAGTGGAGAGAAACCGAATAATTTACCAATGAGAAACATGGACGAGGGTCAGTCGTCTGCTGGACGTGGTGCTGAGTGAACCTCCGTGAATGCAATAAAAATTTTTTTTATACATTTTTAAACAAATATTTAATAGCTGTTATTATAATTTTAGTTTATAATTTATGAATGTTTTACAAATAATGTAATGGAAATTTTTTGGAATGTTTTGCGAATTTTAAGAATTTTTACGATTTCTTGCGTTTAATGTCAAAGGTCGCTGTGGTCAAGGTTAATAACTAAGTTCATATTTTGATTATATATATTTTAGTAAAATTTTATAAATAGATTTTTTATAAATATTTTATATGTTATTAGAAGTTTTTATAATTTTTGTTACTTTTTTTGGAGTTCAAGGACATTCAAGGTCAACAGGTCAATGAAGTTACCAACATCCAATATGGCGCTTTGGTGACGTAATTACATGTCGACCAGTTGGCGCTTCGGCTCCTCTTCCGAATCCCCTCTATGCCTAAGCATAGAAAAGTTTAATTTTTTTAATAATTTGTAATATTTTAAAAATAGTCTAAATAAGTATTTTAATACATTTTTATAATAAGTTTTATAACAATTTTATTTAATAATTTTTTATAATCGTTTGAAATTTGTTTGGTATTTTTGGGTTTTCAAGGTCAAAGGTCGCTGGGTGACCGAAATGGCAGAGCATGATCACCNCCCAATCCCCCAACTCCTTACTCCAACATCCCTATTTTTCTACTACTGATTACATTCACTTAATCTCTTGTAATTCCGTTACAAAATGCCGTATCGTTAATGTATTTTGTATTTAATTCGTCTCTAATAGCCCTTCAACTTTGGTCCATGCAGCATGTTTTCTAATATTATATAATTAAGGCGTTCTTTTTTTTTTTCAAGTAGAATCACGTACTTCTTGTTATGTAGTTTTTAAATACTTGAAACCCAAAAAGTTTCCAAATGAAAGTTGTAGCACGCGTTTGAATGTTTACAATGGTGTGTGTTTCATATTGGGGAGTTTATTGGTTAGGGTTGGCGAGTCGTGAAAGAGAGAGCGTGCATGGTGGCTCGCGTGCCCCATCTGTCCCTTCGTATTCGCAGTTCTTGAGCATACAGTACGCCTCTGATTGTCAGGCGAACAATAGCACAACGAATGTTATACACTA
Organism: Clitarchus hookeri; assembly: GCA_002778355.1. Taxonomy (NCBI): domain Eukaryota; kingdom Metazoa; phylum Arthropoda; class Insecta; order Phasmatodea; family Phasmatidae; genus Clitarchus; species Clitarchus hookeri. Next base: position 164,267 of record NQII01004253.1, read on the forward strand.
CTTACATTCGCCGCACTCGCCGTCACGGACACATGTCCCGCGCCTCGCCCCGCCACGCCGTACGCACGACCGGACCGTGCACATGTGCCAATCAAGGTTGCCCGGACATTATAAACACATTGTTACATAACGTTCGCCTTATCGCTTCCGGTGGCGCGTCATCGAGTTTCAGACAAATTTCCGCGCAATATGCAGCACTTTTATTTTTCGCGCGCCATTGCTCCGAAACTACAAGTGCCACGGACGTGAGTGACAACTCATTCGCAAGGGCTTGAAAGGGCCCTACTTTACACGCAACAACCACTGATCTACTCTGAAAATGTTCAAAGCTGCTGCGCTTTGAACTCGTGAAACATGCCGCGAAAGAAGGGCAGGATCCGCGTCGAAATCCACCACAAAACAAACAACCGCCATTAACTTCGGCAGAACGAAGCTGCAGGTATAGAGAGAAGAAAAAAATAAGATAATCGGATCACCAGGAGAGAAGTTATGGGGCTCCAAATACTAGCGTGCTTCTCCGCAGCCGGGTCCCTCGGGAGTGCCACCAAAACGACCGAGGATGTCAGATATGTATTTGCGGAATCGAGACGAAGCTGACGAGACCACTCATGACCCTCCCCTGGTCACAATGGACCCCAACACAGGCCCTTCAATGCTGTTACTAAAGCAACCAGCAGCGTCGTCGCGCTACTCTGGCCCAGACAAACAGTTCGCCAAGCTATTTCTAAACAATTCCTTCAGGCATATGTGCGGTCGCCTCTGGCGCAAGGATCTATCGACCTATGTGCTTAATTCATTATCCAATACCCTAACAAGACAGACATGTAATCCATGTTCGGTAGGTGCCACAAACGGCGATCTACCAAGGGCAAGTTTTTTAAATAAACAAGTTGTCAATATAATCATTGGGCTATGTTTTAGATTGATAATAACGAACATTAAATTAATAACCTGTCCATATTTATTCATCTTAGTTCAATTATACAATGCCAGTTTTGTTTCGGGGGTAAGAAACCGGTAACTATCAGGTTTATGGTTTATTTTAAAAACAAACAAAGGAATTTTATTTTAACAACTTTACTTTTAGATGACAGCATCACAGACTACCCATGCACCTCACATATAAAAGTAAAACATATTATGTGTAAACTGTACCGAAAAGAACATAATTCTACGTAAAAAACGTATTTTTTAGGTTTATAATATTATAACGCCTTAATTATAAATATTAGAGAACATGTNATAATTCTACGTAAAAAACGTATTTTTTAGGTTTATAATATTATAACGCCTTAATTATAAATATTAGAGAACATGTTGTATTATCTAAAGTTATGAAACGAATTAAACGAAAAAATGAATTGATCGATACATTTTGTAACGGACTTAGGAGTAATTCAGTGCTGGTCAACATTTTCACATTTTACTGGTTGGGAAGGGGGGAGAGAGCGCAAGGGGGGTTAGTGGGGATTTTATAGGAAATGCATGCCTCATAAGTGTGAAATATTCAGCTTTGCCGGAGTTAGTGGTCACAATGTAAGATGTTGCCCTTTATCTCCTAGGCTATAACAATTCCTTTCTGAAACTTTAGTAGCCACTTTAGCTACGAAATTCCTATATACACAGCTGCTCAAAGGAATGCAGCAACTCACGTACGAAAAATATTACGTTTACGCTGACATACGGAGCTTACAGGTTATAAACAAACATAAATACCCTGAAATGAAGTGCATCGTTCGCACACATCCTTATGTGCATGGCCTGTTACTGAAATGTGTTGTGAATGGTGTAGTACTTTTCATACCCTATCGTTAGGTTACGTCCACAGAAAAAAAAAACAAACTTTATTCTTCGCCATTCGAGATCTGCTACGTCTCTTAAGGGTGTTGGGTACACTAAAATTAACTTTTTTTTTCTATCAAACATTGTTTAACCTGTACGTATTGTATGTGATGAAATTTCCCTTGAACAAAAAAACATACACATATTTTTTTGAATAATTTGATGTAATAACAAATACTAGCTTAGTTGTGCAAATAAAAAAATTTACGAAGTAAACTAATTATATGGGCCGCTGTGTGACACATAAATTATTACCAAATAACAAACCATATATAGAGGGAAAAATGTTAAACATTAAAAACGTTTTGCACGTATTTAATTTTTCTTTTTAATATAGTAACTTTTATTTAGGCGATTACAATATGTCAAGCGGTACGATTTCCACATGCAAATTACGGGAGCGGCCCTGCAGGGAGTCGAACCTACTTCGCCTTAGTGGGAAGCAAGTGGCGTGTCCACCACACCACCGCGGCCCCCAGGGGTAACGAGAGGCTTTACGAATGTCAGACGATCTAAGTATTTGTCTCTGATAACAAAAAGGACAATATAGAACAATATAAGTTTAATACACTCAAATAGCATTAATTAACCGACTCTACACAGAGATTCACAAATAGTGAACTTCGTGAGCAGAGAATTGAGTTACTCAACGAGAAATTCTAAATTTCCAAAGACAATGCATGCATGCAACTATTAGAAATAAATTGCTTTCACTTAGAGTNTGCATGCATGCAACTATTAGAAAGAAATTGCTTTCACTTAGAATTCGCGAGTTCGTTCTGCATATTATTCGCTTTTAAATAGCATTAACTTCAACTTACTGAACGCAGCGTACATAAGAAGCTTGCTGATGCCACGTTTTGAACTCTTTCTGAGGAGAAAAGTAATTTAATTTATTTCATTACAAACAATATACCCTTACACTCTTTGCGGGTACACAAACGTCTTCGCGCAACACTCAACTTTTATCACAATCAATTATTATTCGAAGATACTATCTTCTTAAGCGATTCGAACACGCAAGCCTATACAGTATGATTCTAAAATCATGGGACAAACATTGAGGGATGGTAGAGCTCACTAAAACCAGCAATTCTTGTATAGGAATATATGGCCAGAAGTGACGCGTTGAGGTACAAACACAAAAATAACACATGAAATGCAACACATTGTTTATTTACAACGTCGCCGCTAAATGCCTTTTTACAGCAATGTTTATAATAATTGCTCAAAATCGCTACCACCGACAGTAATGCAAGCTTGGTAGCGTCGGTGGACAGATTGGCGAACAGATTCAAATACGCCGGGTATTTCACACACACCACCATTGTCAGCCAATCACGCCATATGTAGAGGTCACCAAGCATGCGTGACTGTTGGTGGATGCATTTCCAGCAACTGTTTTAACATTGTCTGTACGGAATCACTTGCTAAGTATGCTGCTACTGAACATTTTATGTTTCCGNCGGGTATTTCACGCACGCCACCATTGTCAGCCAATCACGCCATATGTAGAGGTCGCCAAGCATGCGTGACTGTTGGGGGATGCATTTCCAGCAACAGTTTTAACATTTTCTGTACGGAACCACTTGCTAAGTATGCTGCTAATTAACATTTTATGTTTCCGTTAATGTGTTATATTTTTGTGTTTGCGCCTCAACGCGTCACTTCCGGCCATATATTCCTATACAATAATTGTTTGTTTTAGTGAGCTCTACCACCCCTCAATGTTTGTACCATGATTTTAGAATCACCATGTAGTACTTCCGAAGATTACAAATATGTTAAACTGTATTATTTAAGCCTACTTTACGAAGGAAAGTAAGACTTATGAGAACACTTTCCTGTCTGTGTGTCTATATATGTATCTGTGTGTGTCAGTGCGTGTGTGTGCCCTCCTTCCATTTTTGAACACGTGAACAGANCTATACAATAATTGTTTGTTTTAGTGAGCTCTACCACCCCTCAATGTTTGTACCATGATTTTAGAATCATCCTGTAGTACTTCCGAAGATTACAAATATGTTAAACTGTATTCTTTAAGCCTACTTTACGAAGGAAAGTAAGACTTATGAGAACACTTTCCTGTCTGTGTGTCTATATATGTATCTGTGTGTGTCAGTGTGCGTGTGTGTGCCCTCCTTCCATTTTTGAATACGTGAACATANCACGTGAACAGAATTTCACCAAACTCGATACACATATAGTAATAAGCAAGACACCACTTTTATTGCTTTCGATCACACCGGGCACTTACTTTCAAAATGGCGGCCATTTTAAAATTTAGGTGGATATGTCATATCTCGGAAACCATTCAACCGATTTAAACCAAATTTTGTATGCTGGCAGCGCTAGGTGTAATCATTGAATTCAGAGGTGAATATTGTTGTTGATCAGCCATTTTGGAAGATAGCGTCACATGAAATAATACAGCTTTTAAGATTTAACTAAAAAAACTACTCGACCAATATTCACCCAATTTTGCCACAAGTAAAATGATAGGCCAGGTAAATATAAGTAATTAAAGACTATTGGGCACTTATTTTCAAAATGGCTTGCATACAAATATTTGAAGTTTATTTGGTATAACTACCATACCATTCAACCAATTTTAACCAAATGTTGTACGCTGACATTACTGTTGTCGCCAAGACTCTTGATGGTTCGTAGCGCGGGGGTGAGGAAGGCCTATGACAAGGGGGATGAGGGGTGTAGGAAGACAATGGCCACGCCTCCACGCCGCGCTACCTGCCTTACTAAACACACTACCCCTCGCTCCCCGCAGTAGTGAGGACTGTGAACGATGTCGAGTAGCGCGCAGCCCTAGAGGTATAAACATGTTATGCACAGCAAGGAAAGAGAAGTCATCAGGAGTGTTGTTGAAGCTTGTGATGAAGATGGTTCCTAATAACAAAGCTACAGAGAGTGAGAGAGAGCTGCGAAGTACACGGGAGTAAGTAAGGCGTCTATCGAGAGAATTCGCAAACAAAGCAGAGAGAGACCTGGCGAGCCTCAAACAACTCCAGGAAAGCGAAGGTAAGAACATAATGCTTGCACTGTTAACCGTATCTCCTATTAAGGATTCCGACTACCTGCAATTATTTTGTGCAAACCAGTCCTCAAAACGGGTGGACTCTAAGGCGAACTCTTGCTCGCTCCTCACTAGCTTCGTCACTTGTACACACAAGGCGCTCGACTTGCATGCTGTCTCTCTGCCGGAGACTCGCCTACACGTGAATTTCAGCAGTGAACCTGTTTACTTTAAAGGCACACTAATAAGAAGTAAGTACGATATGTTTCTGAGGACAGCTCTTAACTGTTTGTATACAAAAATCTGTGGCTGAAACTGTTTCTGAAAGCACCCGTTTTAGCCATTTTTACATCAAAAAATATTTCTTGGAGTTTGAATGAGAACATAATGGTGTTTGGACGCCACTACAAAATATACAGCTGTTTTGGAATCATGTGTTTTGTACCAAACCCATGCGCCAGCCAGTCAGAGCCCTTATTACATTTGCAATGTGATGAATTTATGTTAATTTTTAGGGACTTGACATATTGAAGATAGATACCTCACGTAACAGCAACAAAGGCAATGTTTATTTTCTTGACTGAACTGGTGTGCTTTTAAAACATTGCACCATTAGTAAAGTGTCACCCGTGACTTTTCAGTAATATGTGCAAATAATATTTTCAGTCATCCAAAGAATTCAACAGATGTTGAAGCTACTCGTTATTGTATTTGAATATTAGAAGTTTCTGTTAAAATTTACTGAATATGGTAATTTTTATATTGATGTTAATTGCCAATGGGCAGTCCAAAAGCTATATATATATNATAAGCAAGACACCACTTTTATTGCTTTCGATCACACCGGGCACTTACTTTCAAAATGGCGGCCATTTTAAAATTGAGGGTGATATGTCATATCTCGGAAACCATTCAACCGATTTATACCAAATTTTGTATGCTGGCAGCGCAAGGTGTAATAATTGAATTCAGAGGTCAATATTGTTGTTGGTCAGCCATTTTGGAAGATAGCGTCACATGAAATAACACAGCTTTTACGATATAACTAAAAAACTACTCGACCAATATTCACCCAATTTTGCCACAAGTAAAATGATAGGCCGGGTAAATATAAGTAATTAAAGATTATTGGGCACTTATTTTCAAAATGGCTTTCATACATATATTTAAAGTTTATTTGGTGTAACTACCATACCGTTCAACCCATTTCAACTAAATTTTGTACGCTGACATTACTGTTGTCGCCAAGACTCGTGCTGGCTCGCAGCGCGGGGGTGAGGAAGGTCTCAGGCAAGGGGGATGAGGGGTGTAGGAAGACAATGGCCACGCCTCCACGCCACGCTACGTGCCTTAGTAAACACACTACCCCTCGCTCCCCGCAGTAGTGAGGACTGTGAACGATGGCGAGTAGCGCGCGGCCCTAGAGGTATAAACACGTTATACAGAGCAAGGAAAGAGAAGTCATCAGGAGTGTTGTAGAAGTTTGTGATGAAGACGCAAGGAATACATATTTGTTATATCCTAATAACAAAGCTGCAGAGAGTGCGAGAGAGCTGCAAAGTACACGGGAGTAATTAAGGCGTCTATCGAGAGAATTCGCAAACAAAGCAGAGAGAGACCTGGCGAGCCTCAGACAACTCCAGGAAAGCGAAGGTAAGAACACAATGCTTGCACTGTTCACTGTATCTCCTATTAAGGATTCCGACTTCCTGCAATTATTTTGTGCAAACCAGTCCTCAAAACGGGCGGACTCTAAGGCGAACTCTTGCTCACTCCTCACTAGCTTCGTCACCTGTAACCACAAGGCGCTCGACTTGCATGCTGTCTCTCTGCCGGAGACTCGCCTACACGTGAATTTCAGCAGTGAACCTGTTTACTTTAAAGGCACACTAATAAGAAGTAAGTACGATATGTTTCTGAGGACAGCTCTTAACTGTTTGTATACAAAAATCTGTGGCTGAAACTGTTTCTGAAAGCACCCGTTTTAGCCATTTTTACATCAAAAAATATTTCTTGGAGTTTGAATAAGAACATAATGGTGTTTGGACGCCACTACAAAATATCCAGCTGTTTTGGAATCATGTGTTTTGTACCAAACCCATGCGCCAGCCAGCAGGAGCCCTTGTTACATTTGCAATGTGATGAATTTATGTTAATTTTTAGTGACTTTGACATATTGAAGATAGATACCTCACATAACAGCAACAAAGGCAATGTTTATTTTCTTGATTGAACTGGTGTGCTTTTAAAACATTGCACTATTAGTAAAGTGTCACCCGTGACTTTTCAGTAATATGTGCAAATAATATTTTCAGTCATCCAAACAATTCAACAGATGTTGAAGCTACTCGTTATTGTATTTGATTATTAGAAGTTTCTGTTCAAATTTACTAAATATGGTAATTTTTATATTTATGTTAATTGCCAATGGGCAGTCCAAAAGCTATATATATGTATATATGCATATATATATTAGATGGAAAAGTTATTTTGTGTTACTTTTACACATACAGTTTGTGTTGCTATAACCGCACGTCGAATCTTAATTGAAAACCAATTTTTAAAGAAAAGGCCTTTGATACTTTGTTTTATTTACCTATATGAAACAAATAAATATGGTAATAAATACGAGTATTTCAAAGAGAACAAATTCAGAGGGAAGTGAAATTCGTTCAACATTTCGTTTACTAATTGTTCAGAGGCTTTGGGACATGTATTACCGGTATACATTTATATGTTTATATTGTATATAGTAAATCTTAAACAAAGTGCCTAAAAAAGAAGTTTATGTATAAAGGTTTTTGTCATTACAGGCCAAAAAAACTACCAAAATTGTTATCGATAGCTTTGACAGGCGTGTGATAAGGGACTCTAGTAGAGAATTTTACGTCGTCAAGAAAGTCGTACCAACTGTAGGCAAACTTACGCCAGTTCTGCGTGAAAATATTGTGTGGAATAGGAGTCAGTCGTCTCTCCGAATACTGCTCAAAGACATGGGCTTCTTGTGGAAAAGATCACAATAGAAGCAAGTGTTTCTTGTTGAAAGAGCTGACATCGTCGTGTCGCGTTCAAAGTACTTGACAACAATGAAACAGCTGAGAAGAGAAGGCAGGAACATATTTTACATTGAAGAAACGTGGAATGACACTAATTTGACATTTAAGAAGTCCTGGCAAAAAAAAAAAGGTGACGTTGAAGGATTGGTAGAAATTGGTAATGCAGCAAACAGACTTATTGCTGTGCACATTGGGTCGCAAGAAGGCTTTCTTCCAGGTAGGCAGTTAATTTACAAGGCAAATTCGACAAGTGATTATCATGGGCAGATGAATGCTCTGAATTTTGAGAATTGGAATTCACATTAAGTTTTACCAAATCTGCCACCAAATTCTGTGATAGTTATGGAAAAAATGCACCATATGATTCGAAGCAAACAGAAAATCCACCGTCAAAATATGATGCAAAGAAAGAAATCGTGGTGCGGCTACAAAGAAAAGGGGTCTCTTGCGACGAAACAATGAGAAAAGCTACTCTCATCGAATTGCTTGAAAACTATCGACCAAGAGAGAAAACTTCGCTGTCAACAGGATATTCCAGCAACATGGCCATACTGTACTTAGATTTCCCCCTTAAATGTGCGATTTCAATGCCATATAACTAACCTGGGCTAAGATTAAACGCTACATCAGAGCTCACAACACGACTGGAGATTTGTCACATCACGTCCAACACAGGCTGACAGTAGAAGCAAGGGATATTGCAGGCCCATTAAAGGAATTGGAGAAGAGTACTGGAAGAACGACTGCCTCATGGAGTTAGCAGTAGATGAGTTCTTAATCAAACCGGATAGTGACAGTGACGACACAGATGATGAAAGTGAAAAAAAAAACCACCATTATAGCTGCAGTGAGCAAGAAATGTTTAGTGAATGTAATAGCGACAGCTCTTGCTTAGCTCAGCCATTATAAATATTGAAACTAGATTATATCTTGCTGATACATGTACTCTACAGTGTAATTAATTGTTTTGCTTAATCACTTTTTAATTGGTGAGCTAGGAATAGTTTTACTTCTCCATAAACTTCCTCAAAAATAGTGAATAAACACTGTTAAAAAGGTTATCTTTAGACATATTCGTATTATGTGTTACCACTTTGTAAAATAGCTATCCACTTTTATTTGTACATATGCTATTACGAACATTATCTTTCTTTTATATTTACTTATACTATTACATACATTCTTTCTTGTCTAAGCAACTGGAATCGTGAATGTTACATGGTGTCATTCGATCAATTAAAATTTTAAAACCTGAATACTTGTAAATAAGTAGATTTAAGCTGAACATTTCACTAACTTTTCCCTTATTTTGACTTTTTCTTCACCACACCATGATCTTGGTACAACTGCTCATTATTATAGTCACTGTGTACCGTAACATTATACGCTCATGTCTTGTTCAGTAATAATTGGTTACAACTAAATACTTGTACCTCAGTATTTTTCATTAGTTATACTTATTTGTCACATCATCATCTTGGGTCGTTTAGTGTTTAATATTATCATCATGTTGTCCTAATAATATACTATCAAACTGTGTTCAATTATCAATTACTTTTTTAATTATAATGCTTGTAAATTGGTGATTGTTAACTGATTATGTCACTGCAATTTTTAAATTTGGTGTTTAGGAGGCGAAATAATTTTTTTCTTTAGATTCATCGTCCTTTGTCTATTCAATCTATGTTTTCTAATATAACACTTGTAGATTAGTTTTGTTAACTATTCATGTAATTAAATTATTTTCATGGGTTTGACTTTTGGAAGTTGCTTCTTGAAAAAAGTATTCAGTTCACAAATGTTGTCACAACATGTCGAGGACCGCGGTTGAGGCAGTTCGCCTGCGACCTCAGCGATCCAGGTTCTGTTCCTGGTGAAGTCAGCCGGGAGTTTTGCATGTGGCAATCGTGGTTGGTTGGTTATCCTAATACCGGTTAAATATGTAATATATATATATATCTTTAAATAAACTCTGAAGTTTTGTAGCTATCCAATGTGCATTATTTATGGTAAGTATCAGCNATATATATATATATCTTTAAATAAACTCTGAAGTTTTGTAGCTATCCAATGTGCATTATTTATGGTAAGTATCAGCTATAAAAATATATATATATAAAAAACGCCCATAATATCTATATCACATTTGGGATACTTTGCGAACATTTGGACACCTTTTGGTAGACTTGTGGATGTAAATTTGCTATTTGCCCATATCCTAGAATAACCCGAATGGCAAAAATTTTATCCATTCTACACCTATTTGATTGCTGATATCATATACAGGAAAAACTTGATTGAATAAAAGGGGATCAAAGAAAGCCGAATAAAAATTTAAGGAAATCTTAACAAAGTAGTATATCTGAAATTTTTATTAACATATTTCTATCCGCTTACGGATTACTCCACGTAAAATGGATAAAAAGTAAAACTGTATACGATGGAAAGGTATTGGACTTGAAACAGTTTATAGGAATTAGCGAAGATCTCTTCAAAGATATGACCATGTTAGGAGAATGGGTGGGGAAAGAAGTTCGAGAATTCACCTAGAGTGGTCGCCATTTGGAAGAAGGAAAGGTGGAGGATCAATAGCACATTGGATATGTTTTTAGAATCTGCAGCAGGAATATTATCAGAATAGAGTAAGGATGGGGAGAGACNATCAATAGCACATTGGATATGTTTTTAGAATCTGCAGCAGGAATATTATCAGAATAGAGTAAGGATGGGGAGAGACAGAGAGAGGACATAGGGAAGTGTAAAGGAATATGAAGAGGGCCGCAGTGGTGCAGTGGTCAGACTACTCGCCTCCCACCAAGGCGAGACGGGCTCGATTCCCGGCGGAGTCATTCGGATTTTGCATGAAAAATGTGGTTTTAGCAAGTGGGTATTCCCGTTTCACCACATTTGAATTCCGCCGTTGCTCCATTTTCACCTCGCTTCACCCCCACCAGCGCTCCAGACATCTCTGTTAACCATCGAGCACAAGCTCTCAACTCAACTGGAGGTACTCGACAATGAAAGTAGTTGTTATGTCTTACCTTGTAAGAGGGCGTGACGGGCTGCAGCAGGGCGTCACAAGGCTCGTCGTCGTCGCTGAGCGACGAGCAGTCGGACAACTTCCTCTCGGGAGTGCGGAGGCTGACGGCGGCGTAGCTGAGGTGACTGGCGCCGCTGTTGGAGCTGCACTCGGAGGCGGAGGACGCCGCGCGGAAACGCTGCANCACGCACGAGTAGCACGGCGCCACCTCGCGCTTGGACGCGACGCAGCGCGGCGCTGTGACGGCGCCCGTGCGGCGTTGGCGGCCACGAGAAGTGACGCCCACCTCGCGGGAGCCACAGTCGTCGCCGTCGCTGTGTTGGGCGCGCAGCACGCAGCTCACGTAACGCCGTCGCTCCTGCATGTCTCCGCCGCACGCACTGCAGACACATCACACCGGCCTCCGTCAGCCACTCCACGCACTCTCACTTACAACTCTCTGTAGCACTGCTTTACTTATAAGAACAAAGCACGACTAAGGTAAGAGTAGACAGATTTGGCCGATACGAGGGCAAGGTCTGAGGGTAGCGGACCTTCGGATATGCCGCCATCTTGGAATTTCCAGATTTTCAATCAAAATTTTCCGTTTAACCCCAAAAACCAATACATAAATTAATTATTTGACCCAAAATTCCTAGAATTTCTCTCAAAATTTCCCGGTTTTCCAAAAATTTGTAAAAATAACTGCTTGCTCCTCAATGTGACTGACTGGAAGCCCCGAAGCCAATTTTCGAGTTATTTGAAAGATTTGGGGGCTTGCTTATTACCTGTAGGCCACCACGCCCTCACACCATACTAACCAAGCTCACCTCACCCTCTTCCCAAAGCTCAATCATGAAAAATAAAAAAATCACAAAAATCTATAAAGAATTCTTAAAAATCGAGTAAAATATAACATAAGATGCACTTCCGTTGCTCACCTCACCATCACCACCCCCTCACTATATTTCCACCCCACATCTTCAAGCAGTTCTTATAAAATTAAAAAAATATCGAAAAAATTTAAAAATCGAGGAACATACAACGCTACACTCACACTCACCCACCACCCTAAAAAAAACCACCCACCTCCTTATCACAATCCACCCAGTCACAAAAATTCGGGAATGATTGAAAAAAAAAAGATTCTAAAAATCGAAGAACATAACACGTTAACCTCACACACATCCCACCACATTCACCTCATCCCCTTCCCAAAGCCCGAACCTGAAAAATAAAAAATCACAAAAAAGATAATTTTTTTACAGATATATGCACATGTAGAGGTCCTGGGTTCGATGACAAGTGGATCGACTAAGCTCCCGACACGACCGGCTCTTGCCAGGTCTACTAGTGTCCATCTCGTCAACCATGTTGGATCAAGGTGACCTTGACCGGTTACCCTAACATTGAAATCCATGCCAGTGATCTTGAATGACCTTAAATCCAAAGAAATTCCAAAAAATTATGAAAGCTTTAAAAAATGTATAAAATGTATTTAATAGACTTACAATTCTGGATGTTCCCACAGCTCCATGCCCAGTATACGACTGGCCAGGCCAAGGTTTGGGAGGCTCGCTTTTCGAGGGTAGGACAGTGGCGCCCATATTGGTATGTCAAATCGAAAATCTATATTTATTATCCTATTTCAAAATTATTTTTANGTAGAGGTCCTGGGTTCGATGACAAGTGGATCGACTAAGCTCCCGACACGACCGGCTCTTGCCAGGTCTACTAGTGTCCATCTCGTCAACCATGTTGGATCAAGGTGACCTTGACCGGTTACCCTAACATTGAAATCCATGCCAGTGATCTTGAATGACCTTAAATCCAAAGAAATTCCAAAAAATTATGAAAGCTTTAAAAAATGTATAAAATGTATTTAATAGACTTACAATTCTGGATGTTCCCACAGCTCCATGCCCAGTATACGACTGGCCAGGCCAAGGTTTGGGAGGCTCGCTTTTCGAGGGTAGGACAGTGGCGCCCATATTGGTATGTCAAATCGAAAATCTATATTTATTATCCTATTTCAAAATTATTTTTANGGTAGGACAGTGGCGCCCATATTGGTATGTCAAATCGAAAATCTATATTTATTATCCTATTTCAAAATTATTTTTAACAAAAAAACAAGTTTATTTAATTTTTGTTTGTACTTAAATCAAACTAAAAAATTGTGGAATAATGCAAANTTTTTAACAAAAAAACAAGTTTATTTAATTTTTGTTTGTACTTAAATCAAACTAAAAAATTGTGGAATAATGCAAAAAACTCTCATTCAGTCACTACATTTCATGTCACCTCTCTTGAATACTAAGTATTATATGATGTCAGAATATGTAAATTATTCATTGTCTCGACAGGTATGTAGTTATAAGTATGCATACTCAGAATTATTATTTTAATATAATTATATGTACCCAATCCAAGGGTTTCATACGAGTAGCAGCCGCCTGACCAAGTAATGTTATTATCATAGCATGTATCAGTATCTGCCATCAGTTTTATAGGCATACCTATCATTAATTGTAATACCAATAGTGCTAGGCCCTTAAGATATGGAATATACGGGGGCAATAAACAGTCTATCTCCTGTGCTTTTCTTGAACATCAATCCATCAATCTTTCGCAATCTTTCCATAAATGCGCACCACAAAAAGCACCTCACACACACCAATCCACACAACAATCTACACACCGAACCATTCTAATCCACAACAATCCACACCGATATACACCAACCCATACTAATCCACACTGACCCATACCATTCCACATCAATCCTCCTCAATCCACAGCAATTNATCCACAACAATCCACACCGATATACACCAACCCATACTAATCCACACTGACCCATACCATTCCACATCAATCCTCCTCAATCCACAGCAATTCAAGTCAATCCTCCGAAATCCTCCTCCACAATTCACAGTAACCTATGCCCTTCATTCGATCAAATCCAGTCAATCGATCAATCCCAATCCTTCTGGTCAATCCCAATCCTTCGATCAATCCCAATCCTTAGATCAATCTCAATCCTACTGATCAATCACAATCCTTCAATCAATACCCACCCTTCGATCGATCCTTCGATCAACCCTTCGTTTTGTCCCCCACCCACATGTATAGACATTACATTCGTTCGCCAACTGTCTCGAAATTTGTACATTTAGACAGAACAAATGTTTTGTAGGCAGTTCACTGCCCATGCACTTTTATACTAATGACTCTATAATCATTTTATATGCAAATATTTCCATGAATAGTCGAGTGCTCATACCACTACTTTAAAGTTGCCAGGGAGAAAAGGCTACGACACACAAAAATTAAGAAAAGCCTATTATTTTATAATAATGATTGATTACTATTTTGTAATTACAATTTTAGAAGAAATCAGTTCATCACATCATGCGATACATCCCCGGTCCTTCAGTTTACTAGTGGTTGAAGATATATCGTTGATATATCAGAGATCCGTACGATGCAGCAACACCTCTTGCTGCATCGATTTGTACCGATTGTACAGGTGATTGTGAGGTGAAATGTATTGCTAAAGATGGAATGAGTGCAGTGGAGTCAGTTTGTGTGGAACATAAATTTGCAAAATTTTCGCGTGAAGTTGATGAACTTCAAAATAAACGGTCGTTGGCTCTAAATACTGATGAGCAATGCACTCCTGCTACAAAGAAAAGCAAATTTAATATAGAATACAAAACAGGAGGTGAAGATGACCATGAAGAGAGCATTGGTGAAAATGAACATAAAGACAGTGATAGTGCTGAAGACGATCTTGACTATTTTCTCGATGTACTGACGCACCCCTCCAACATATTTGCTGTAACAAGCGATATGAAGAAGGCAGAAGACGCCGAGAATACTGGCTACCTATTTCCCGAAGACCCGAATGAACTTGTTGATAGACTCAGGTATTTGTTTGATCTTTAAAACGTACGGATCTCTGATACATCAACGATATATCTTCAACCATTAGTAAACTGAAGGACCGGGGATGTATCGCATGATGTGATGAACTGATTTCTTCTAAAATTGTAATTACAAAATAGTAATAAATAATTATTATAAAATAATTAGCTTTCCTTAATTTTTGTGTGTCGTAGCCTTTTCTCCCTGGCAACTTTAAAGTAGTGGTATGAGCACTCGGCTATTCATGGAAATATTTGCATACAAAATTATTATAGAGTCATTAGTATAAAAGTGCATGGGTAGTGAACTGCCGACAAAACATAAGTTCTGTCTAAATTTACAAAGTTCGAGACAGTTGGCGAACGAATGTAATTTCTATACATATGGGTGGTGGAAAAACCGAAGGGTTGATCGAAGTATCGATCGAAAGATTGGGATTTATAGGAAGGATTGGGATTGATCGATGGAATGTGATTGATCAAATGATTGGCATGGGTTGCTATGAATCGTGGAGGAGGATTTCGAAGGATGGTCGTGGATTGCTGTGGATTGAGGAGATTTGCGAAGGATTGATGTCTATTGGTATGGGTTGGTGTGGATTGATATGGATTGGTGTGGATTGGAGTGGATTTGTGTGTCGATTGGTGCGGATTTGTGTTGATTGGTGTGGATTGCTACACGGATTGACATGGATTGGAATGAATTGATATGTGGTTTTTGAAGTGGATCGGTGTCGATTGGTATGTGTGAGGTGCTTTTTGTGGTGCGGATTTATGGAAAGATTGCGAAAGATGGATGGATTGATGTTCAAGAAGAGCACCGGAGATAAGACTGTTTATCGCCTTCGTATATTCCATATCTTAAGGACCTAGCACTATTGGTATTTCAATTAGTGCTAGGTATGCCCATAAAACTGATGGCAGATGCTGATACATGCCATGATAATAACATGACTTGGTCAGGCGGTTGCTTCTCGTATGAAGGCCTTGGATTGGGTACATATACTTATATTAAATTAATAATTCTGAGTAGCATACTTACACAGAGGTGACAAAAATCATGGGATAGCAATATGCAAATATACAGATGGAAGTAGTATCGCATACAAAATGTATAAATGGGCAGTTCATTGGTTGGGCTTTCATTTGTAGTCAAGTGATTCATGTGAAAAGGTTTCTGACGTGATTATGGCCGCACGATGGGAATTAACAGACTTTGAACGCGCAATGGTAGTTGGAGCTAGACGCATGGGACATTCAATTTCGGAAATGGTTAGGGAATTCAACATTCCGAGATCCACAGTGTCAAGAGTGTGCCGAGAATACCTAATTTCAGCTATAACCTCCCACAATGGACAACGTAGTGGCCGACCGCCTGCACTTAATGATCGAGACCAACGAAATGTGCGCAGAATGGTCAGTGTTAACACACAAGCAACACTGCGTGAAATAACNGATGAGTCCCGATTTCAGTTGGTAAGAGCTGATGGTAGGGTTCGAGTGTGGCACAGACCCCACGAATCCATGGACCCAAGTTGTCAACAAGGAACTGTGCAACCTGATGGTGGCTCCGTAATGGTGTGGGCTGTTTTTGCATGGAATGGACTGGGTCCTCTGGTCCAACTGAACCGATCATTGACTTTATGTTCAGCTACTTGCAGACCACTTGCAGCCATTCATGGACTTCATGTACCCAAACAACGATGGAATTTTTATGGATGACAATGTGCAATGTCACCGGGCCACAACTGTTCGCGATTGGTTTGAAGAACATTCTGGACAATTCGAGCGAATGATTTGGCCACCAAATCGCCCGACATGAATCCTATCGAACATTTATGGGACATAATCGAGAAGTCAGTTCGTGCACAAACTCCGGCACCGACAACACTTTCACAATTATGGACGTCTATAGAGGCAGCATGGCTCAACATTTCTTCCGGGGACTTCCAACGACGTGTTGAGTTCATGCCACGTTGAGTTGCTGCACTTTGCCGGGCAAAAGGAGGTCCGACACTATATTGGGAGGTATCCCGAGACTTTTGTTGCCCCATAATATAACTACATAACTATCGAGACAATGAATAATTGACTTATTCTGGCATTATACAATACTTCAACTTCAAGAGAGGAGACGTGAAAAGTAAAACAGAATGAGAGTTGTGTGCATGTCTCCGCAATACTCTAAAAATAATTTTAGTAGAATTAAAAAATTTTAAAAATAATTTTATTAAAAAAATAATTTTTTAAATCGGATAATAAATACAGTTCGATTTGACATACCAATTTGGGTGCCACTGTTCTACCCTCGAAAAGCGAGCCTCCCAAACCTTGGTCTGGCCAGTCGTATACTGGACATGGAGCTGTGGGAACATCCAGAAATATGAGTCTATTAAATACATTTTAATATTTTTTTATAAATTTTTAAAAGTTTTTATATTTGTTTGGGATTTTTAGGAATTTTTTTGGATTCAAGGTCATTCAACATCACTGGCATGGATTTCAGGGTTAGGGTTACAGTTCAAGTTCACCTTGATCCAACATGGTTGACGAGATGCACACTGGTCGACCTGGCAAAAGCCGGTCGTGTTGGGAGCTTAGTCGATCTATCTGTCATTGAACCCAGGACCCCTGCATGTACATCTGTGAAATTAATTTTTTTTTACCTTTTTGTTCTTTTGTTTTTGTGACTTTTTTATTTTTCATGTTTGTGTTTCGGGAAGGTGGTGAAGTGAGTGTGGTGGGGTGAATGTGAGGTTAACGTGCTATGTTCTTCGATTTTTAGATCCATTTTTTTTTAATCATTCCCGAATTTTTGTGACTGGTTAGATTGTGATAAGGTGGTGGGTGGTTTTTTTTAGGGTGGTGGGTGAGTGTGAGTTTAACGTTGTATGTTTCTCGATTTTTAAATTTTTTTCAATATTTTTTTAATTTTATAAGGACCGCCAGAAGGTGTAGGGTGAAAATGTAGTGAGGGGGTGGTGATGATGGGGTGAGCAACGGAAGTGCATTTTATGTTATATGTTACTCGATTTTTAAAATTTTTTTTATAGATTTTTGTGATTTTTTTTTTTATTTTTCATGATTGGGCTTTGGGAAGAGGATGAGGTGAGCTTGGTTAGTGTGGTGTGAGGGCGTGGTGGCCTACAGGTAATAAGTAACCCCCCAAATCTTTCAAATTACTCGAAAATTGGCTTTCGAGGCTTCCAGTCAGCCACATTGAGGAGCAAGCACTTTTTTTTACTCATTTTTGGAAAACCGGGAAATTTTGAGAGAAATTCTAGGAATTTTGAGTCAAATAATTAATTTCTGAAGTGATTTTTGGAGTAAACGCGAATTTTTGAGTAATATACTGGAAATTCCAAGATGGCGGTGGATCCGAATATCTGCAGCCCTTAGCCCTTGCCCTCGAATCGACCAAATATATCTAATGGTAATGTTAATTCTACTCAGGTTGGGAATCAAACGTGATATCTCATTGGAGAGTTAGGCATGGGGAAAATTTCAGAGGCTAAGTGTGCACTGTTCCAAGGAGTAAATTTGAATTAAAATTTTAAGCTTCGTGAATAATAAATGTGAAAGCTTTTATAAACATACGATCAGATTTTATATCTGTTTAATGATTATTACAATAATCTTGTTGTTTTTTAAATATAGGAAATAGAGGAAATCTGGTACACATGCGACACTAGCGCTTACCTAGTGGCGAAAATTTTTGGTTGCCAGACTTTTAAGATTGATCTTCCCAACCTTTAGTGGAAGTAAATAAATTTAGAAAACTTAAACCTGAGGGACAATGCGCCGCATTCTTGCGCACTCTGTTACATAATATTTTGCATAACATATATTTCTTACTAAGCATTTAACACAACTATTTCATCCACATGAATCATAAACTAAATATTATATATGTATTACACATATAGACAAAACAAGTAGAATTTCAATTGAAATAAAAATGATGTACTTTTATGTTAACATATGTATAAAACGCGTGTGATACATGTCATATAGGAAACAGGCAAACATATCATACATGGGGTGATTTTTCAAAGGTTTGTTTCAAAAAGTTTGAAGTAACCGCGCATATACTATACACAGTGATCTTAAGATTACCATAGCTGGAGCAGCAGTTACAGCGCTCTTCTTCCGTCACGGCGATATGGGTTTGATTCCCGGCGGGGTCGTTCCTGGACTTTGGCATGTGGGAATCGTGGCGGACGATGCCGCTGACCAGCGGGCTTCCTCGGGATCTCCCGCTTTTCCCGCCATTTGCATTCTGGCGCTGCTTCGCATCCACCTCACTTCGCTCTCATAAGTGCAGTTTCTTCATAGCAAAGTGAGCACTTTTTAAGTCAGCCTTTGAAAATAAATCACAGCCGGTGACTATACACATGCTGCAGCACACAGTGGTTAAGTCAGCAACGAATTAAAACAAATAGTCATAATACTCGCCATTGTACTGCAAGTGTAATGCTCAAGTCTATGACCACTGAAGTGAGCGTTTCTTGTTTAATATAAACCAGAATATGTGTTTGCTCATTAGTAATATATTTACATTCCGAATAATCACACGATTTTAATTATCTGGGGCGTGAATAAAGTAATCAGGCCGACAGCAACGTTATATGTACGTATACTTGGCGAAAGGATAAAAAATGAGCGGAAAAATAGGTCCTAAGCCGGGATTTGAAAAGTGCTCTGTTCACGGTGGGCAGCCTACAGATCGTAATAACGACTAAGGCAGGGCTGTGTGTCAAGGAGCTGTCCGCCATCTTGCATTACATCACAGAGCATTGCGACCACTCCGGAAGCCATCACTGCAGCAATGGAACGTTTGTGGGGGAGAAGTTAAGTCGTATGACACGCTACTAAATCATCAAGTATCATGCATAAAATTAGTGGAATTCTTCTAGAAACGGACAGAGAGATTGCTATTTTCACATTATGGGATAGGGTGCAGGGCCGCATTTTCAAATTCCTCAAAATGTTATGATGCACCATCCACCACAAAATAGTTGCCACCAAGTTCCTGACAAACAGTAGTACATCCAAAAATGGCAATACACCTTTGCCTTCTCCGGGATCAACAATAGAACACCACAGCTTCCTTAAAGCATCATCGCCAGTCTGTTCTGAAGATGAGTTTATACTGCACAACCTTGTGTAAATTAACTATACAGATGACTTCCCCCATTTATACATCCACTTTGCTCATTAATAATAGTGGATATTGATTTACTCTTAGTGTAGAAAATAAAATCAGGTTATTAAATGTTAAATTTATGTTGTGGCACTTTGTGGAGTAGCGATACATTGTTGCAATAAATGCGTACAAACAAAACTTGTAGCATTTCTGACGCTCTTCGATTTTGGTCCTTACACATTTTTCCACAAACAGCTTCTTGAAGCCGTATATCACTAAAACCCTTATTCGGCAAGATAGGGGCACCGCCTATGCCATATTTTAACACCTTCTTAGAATGGAACATATGGCAAATTAAATCTAAATCGTTCCAGCCATCTTTGATCACATCGGGATTTTGTGTTAGGCTTTCCACTAAAGTGCTTAATTGTAGGGACATATATTTATATTTGTCAACATTACGAGATCGAAAATTTTCAAGATTACAATGCTTTCTCTTACTATAGTGCGAGAAAAATTAACTAATGTTGAATATGGTTTTCTAACTACAGCATTAAAAATATTAATCTGTGCAGTCAACACTAATGGTGGTGGTTTTTTTTTTCAAAAATATTATAATGCACTTGTAAGTAACATACATTTCAATAACGTAATACGTTTCACGTACCTACGTGTTTTGACTGAGGCCTTGAAATATTGCCCTCAGTGCGTCTGGTACTACTTAACTAATGGCTTGTTTTGATATTCGGAACAAATACTGCAAACTAGTGAAGGAATCTCCAGAGGCTAGAAACCTTAAAGTGACAGCGACTCTTTCGACGACCGTTATCGCGTTTCTTAAATGTGTATCACTTTCCATAACTTTAGGGCCTACCAAGTTGACAATTGCTTCAAAATCTGATGATGACATTCTTGTGGCGTTCTTGTACTGACCAGAAACTTCTTGAAACTTTACGTCTGCCAACAACGACGCGCCATTGTACTCTTGTCTTTTGACAGAAGTATTCAGCTGCCGCGACCTTCTATTCTTCCTTTTTCGCTTTCAACACGTTGCGGTGTATATAAACGTATGCTGCTGCAGCTGCCTCGACCTCCATCACTGAGCGACTAGTGTTTCGGCGTACATCTGGATAATTGAAATGTTTGTGACGCGACCGAGGAGTCGAAAGAATTTTGCAGCGAACGCCGCCGCGAACATGTTCGATTTTGCGTAACGGTGTTCGGTTCGCCAGTGTGGACAGGGCTTTAGATGTTCGCTTCCTTGTATCTGCAAAACAGCGTTGTTGATGGATTGTTATACGAGACCTAATTAACCCTATCGCTGTCTGACCCGCGATGTCGTTCATCAGGCAACCGTTCTTCTTTACAATTGAACATATTTTAGTGTTGAAGGTCCTTGTTTTTTTTTATTTTGCTGAAGAACTCTCCCGATGTGTCTTACACCAGCTCCTAGGATGTGCTGTGTTTGTTCTAGAAGTACTTCCTTGGAAACACTCTAGGCACGGGAGAAAGCCAGGAATCTCTTCGTTCTATTGCGGATAGGCATGTGGGTGTTTGTAGACTGATTGTATTTCGTGATATGCATATGCGAGAAGGAATTATTTAGGCAGGTTTACAAGCTAGGTATCTCTGTGGAGTGTTGCATATGATTTAAGCTTCCCATATATCACGATAGCTGACAGTTTTTTGAGTGTTTGAATGTCGTTTCATAATTTTCACTATGCCCTCTTGGAGGGAGAAAGAAGTTCTGGGTTAATTGTGATGATAGAAGCTTCTTTTACATCGAAAATGGGTAAGCCATGGCGTTGGGTTTTGCAGAGAATTACAGGCATACAATAATTTATTCCAAGCAAGAATTTATTATTCTCGTAGCCATCATACGGATGGCTTTTAACAACGAAATCTTGAGAGCCACTTCCCAGGAGAATAAGGTGTAGCGTGTGTATCATTTGGTTTACTTTTCCGTTTATATCAAACATTTCAGACAAGTTACGACGTGTTAGGTAACTCAATCGGGTGAAATTATTAAGTGTGGTATAGCTATCAGTATAGATATTTGTCTTGTCTCCATGATTTATTTTCCCCATCATACTTAAATATTTCAGTTTTAACTTATTTGCGTACTGATAGTGTAAATGGTCGGTATCGGTGGGAGTTATTCTCGGTAGGGGTCCAAGTGCGTAAATTCGTGTATGATTGAAGGTGATATAAACCAATGAAGATGTGGAATCGGGTATGTTGAGTACGAATGCATGCATACCTTCACCGAATGCGTAAAATAATACAATACTANTAGGTATCTTTGTGGAGTGTTGCATATGATTTAAGCTTCCCATATATCACGATAGCTGACAGTTTTTTGAGTGTTAGAATGTCGTTTCATAATTTTCACTATGCTCTCTTGGAGGGAGAAAGAAGTTCTGGGTTAATTGTGATGATAGAAGCTTCTTTTACATCGAAAATGGGTAAGCCATGGCGTTGGGTTTTGCAGAGAATTACAGGCATACAATAATTTATTCCAAGCAAGAATTTATTATTCTCGTAGCCATCATACGGATGGCTTTTAACAACGAAATCTTGAGAGCCACTTCCCAGGAGAATAAGGTGTAGCGTGTGTATCATTTGGTTTACTTTTTCCGTTAATATCAAACATTTCAGACAAGTTACGACGTGTTAGGTAACTCAATCGGGTGAAATTATTAAGTGTGGTATAGCTATCAGTATAGATATTTGTCTTGTCTCCATGATTTATTTTCCCCATCATACTTAAATATTTCAGTTTTAACTTATTTGCGTACTGATAGTGTAAATGGTCGGTATCGGTGGGAGTTATTCTCGGTAGAGGTCCAAGTGCGTAAATTCGTGTATGATTGAAGGTGATATAAACCACTGAAGATGTGGAATCGGGTATGTTGAGTACGAATGCATGCATACCTTCACCGAATGCGTAAAATAATACAACACTAATGTGTCAAGATATTTAGTGCTGGTCCAAACCTGAGACCTATGTTCTGGATGTTTACCAGAACCGATATGTCCGCCAACCCTCTGATCTACACCTACAACGAATCGTCTAGTTGATTTCCAGACATATTATGCTCGCCAGTCCACTTGTCCTTGCCCCAGTGTCTAGGCGATGTAGTAGAGGTATTTATGTTGCTAATATAGGTTTTTTATTTTTAGGTATGTTAAGTATTATTAGTTTAGTTTGAAGAGTGGCACGGTGTATAAAGATTTTTTATTTTATTTTGAATAATATCAGTACGCTAAATTTTATTGAAATGGGGATGCATCTGTCCTTCAGTCTTGCCGAATGTATATGCGCGCACGATGTGAGGTGTTCTTTATGGAGGCTCGGTCTGTACTCGAATCTTTCGGGCGATCGTGGTGCTGNTATTATGCTCGCCAGTCCACTTGTCCTTGCCCCAGTGTCTAGGCGATGTAGTAGAGGTATTTATGTTGCTAATATCGGTTTTTTATTTTTAGGTATGTTAAGTATTATTAGTTTAGTTTGAAGAGTGGCACGGTGTATAAAGATTTTTTATTTTATTTTGAATAATATCAGTACGCTAAATTTTATTGAAATGGGGATGCATCTGTCCTTCAGTCTTGCCGAATGGATATGCGCGCACGATGTGAGGTGTTCTTTATGGAGGCTCGGTCTGTACTCGAATCTTTCGGGCGATCGTGGTGCTGTCTATCGGCGGAGTTTGGAAGTTTATGGCCTCTCTACCTGCACCCATTTTGATGGGTGTTCCTTAGTTGGGTGGATCTCTTAGCTTCAAAGATCGTTACAACAAAATGCCGTCTCGCTCGCATGTAAACACACTTATACACACATAAATTTTACTCAATCAACACTGCAGCTAGCAATATAATAGTGTATTGACTTGTACACTAAAAATAACTTTGGGAAACCACGTTATGAGTGTGTGTCTCCCAAGACATCGTTATCAGTCGTGCATCGCTTACGAATATTACAAGTGAGTAAATGTTTGGCTACTGTAGCTTCGGTGGATGGGAAGTGTTGGTAAACTGTGCTTATAAGATGTTTTTAAGGTGTAATTAACCTGGTCGTGCTACTCGTCGTCGGGGCGATGCTTATGATATAGTGGTTATAGCTTTGGTGAATAGGTGATGGTGGCTTACTATGCTTATAAGGGATTTTCAGTCGTAATTGCCCTTCACCCTGTTCGTTACCAGGGGTAATGCATATGTTATGGATTTGATGAGTATAGTTTCAGTGAATGGGACATGCTGGGCAACTATGTTTATAAAAGGGCTTAAGATGTATTTGACCTTGGGGGCATGTTCGTCTGAATGGCTAGTCAGCCCAGCAGCGGGCTTACTACCTCGCTGCTGTACTGAGAGGCCCTGCACTCAGCATACTGCAGCCTCTGCCAGAGCGACATTGACTGGAGTACCTCACAGTGGTGTCGGCCTTTGACCTACGTTTCGGTTTCCGATACCTGCAACATGCCCACCATGCCCAACTACGAAGCCGAACCCAGTG
The DNA here is from genome assembly GCA_002778355.1 of Clitarchus hookeri. Classification (NCBI taxonomy): domain Eukaryota; kingdom Metazoa; phylum Arthropoda; class Insecta; order Phasmatodea; family Phasmatidae; genus Clitarchus; species Clitarchus hookeri. Next base: position 188,803 of record NQII01004253.1, read on the forward strand.
ACGAGGAGCCGCTGCTGCAACTATGGCCAGGCACAGTCCCACGTATCTCTGAAGAAGTGNCGAAGCCGAACCCAGTGACGAGGAGCCGCTGCTGCAACTATGGCCAGGCACAGTCCCACGTATCTCTGAAGAAGTGCCCCGAGGAGTCATGCGATGTCATCGCAGTTGGCTTCTTCATCGATGCCATTACCGATACGGAGTTACGGCAAGTAGCTGCACCTTACATCACGCAAGACGCCCTGGCCTGGCCACCACAACTGGATGGTAGGGTTCAACTTTGCTAAAGAGAAACCGAGGTTCATCATTATTGGGCTAAAGACCAGACGACAGCACAGTGCGAGAGTGAGCCATTCGCATTTCGACACATCTCAAATAAAAAGCATGCTAACATATTTGAACAGCGAAAGCTTTGAAAATGGTTAGTACCTCTCGCATGTCATATGTACACTCAATTCCAAAATATGTATATTGTGTGCACTTAGTCCCCGATACTGAGCCCTGTTACTTTCNATGTCATATGTACACTCAATTCCAAAATATGTATATTGTGTGCACTTAGTCCCCGATACTGAGCCCTGTTACTTTCAAGAGCATGGCCCCTCTCATGATCTTAGAGGTGAGTAAATATGAACAATGTATCAGTTCTAATGTGATCGACTGCAGGGTCGAACTCAATACACATGGAAATATTCTGGCACACTCATACACATTCTGGCTGATACTTCACGACTTGCTATCATCGTACAATTGCGGAGACGAAGTCGTGAAGATACTTTTGTAAGCACTGTTGAGGANATGTCATATGTACACTCAATTCCAAAATATGTATATTGTGTGCACTTAGTCCCCGATACTGAGCCCTGTTACTTTTAAGAGCATGGCCCCTCTCATGATCTTAGAGGTGAGTAAATATGAACAATGTATCAGTTCTAATGTGATCGACTGCAGGGTCGAACTCAATACACATGGAAATATTCTGGCACACTCATACACANAATACACATGGAAATATTCTGGCACACTCATACACATACTTCACGACTTGCTATCATCGTACAATTGCGGAGACGAAGTCGTGAAGATACTTTTGTAAGCACTGTTGAGGATACACTGATGAGCCATTTCATTGTGACCAACTACCTAACACAGTGTTAGATCATCTTTAGCCTGCAGAACCCCAGCCGCTTGGCGAGGCATCCATTCAAAGAGGTAGTGGAAGGTACCCTGTGGTATCTGACAACACAAGTGCAACAGCAGTTCTTCAGTTGGCGTAAAGTTGGGGCCGTGCAAATGTAGCATGAATCCTATTAAAGTCGAAACACAAATGTTCAATTGGGTTCATATCTAGACTATTTAAGGGTATGGCCATTAAGGAAAATTCACTGGCATTTTCCTCGAACCAGTCCTTCAAAATCCTAGCAGTGTTGCATGGCGTGTTGTCCTATTAAAAGTGGTTGTTGCCGGAAAGATCCACTGTTTACATGAATGAACTTGGTCCCCAATAATGTCCAAATACCATAAATCTGCCAAGGAGTGGTGTGCCGGTATAATAGGCCCCAATGTTTCCCATGAAACCATCGCCCAGTGTACCCAGGTACCATTGCCTCCTATGTTAATCGGCGGACACATGCTTGGCAGTCGATGTGATGAACCAGGAATCGGGATTCATCGAACAAGGCAAACATTTTCCAATCATCCACAGTCCAGTATCGACAATTTTGTTCCCACCTCATGCTCTGTTGTCGACGATGTACAGTCACCATGGGGGTACAAGTGGGTCTTTGATTCCAGTGTCTCATCCACAGCAGTGCTCGATGAACTGTGTGCTGTGAAACCTTGTACTGGTCATCACTGTTATACCTCTGCACAATTTCTCGGAACTGTGACATTGTGGTTGCTCCAAACCATGTGTGACTGTCTCTTCTGCCCTCTTGCATCAATGCACCAGGTCTACACAAGGATGGACAATAAGTAATTTCCTAATACAGGATTGTATGTCATTCAACCATTATCTTTATTAAATACAAAGTTATTTCAACTTGTGCTTATAGCAGATATCTTCTCTATATCATTTCCTAAGACATGTATCTGGAAAATTTATTGTTTGAATGTCCCCTACAAAAAAAATTAAGTTATTTTTTCCCTATATAAATTCACAATGTCCAATTTAAATATATTTGTCACTTAACATAAACGCATGCCATCTTAGCATCTCGACATCTCATTCTATACTCTGGAATCTCGCTTTTGGTGCTAAACATTTATTTAGCTGCAACTACTGCAACCAATTTCTCGAAGCAAATATATTTATAGTAATATAAATGGTTAAATATCATGTTTATTTATTAATTTCGTTGATCACTGTTTTTTTTACAGCAAATATAGCAAATTACACAAATATTTCCCATTTTATCCATTGCAAGAATCTATTTTCAACATTTGTTATTTCCAGTAGACATTAGAAAACACACACACTGGACAATACATTTCCAAACTTAAAAACATAAAATTTATATTATATTAATAGCATCTGTAATTCCATAGCGAGGACAGGTAATTCGTACAAACTATGGGAAATTCGTGGCACTTATCATCTTTGCATCACCCATTGTACCATCATCGTTTGGGACAGTATCATCGACATCTTAGTAAATACCTTTATCTTCTTGGGTCTTGTATTCTGCCTCTTTGGTCGATGGACTTGTGTGTCTACTGGTATTTCCAGGGTTATGTCCAGTGCCATCAGCAGTGTTTGTCATGGGGTCTGCAGAAGTACTATCCAGTTCTTTGGCAGTTACAACTGCATCACCAACTAGGCCATCGACATCTGTTCCAGAGGCTACTGTATGGTCGACCACCTCTGATGAACCATAGCAATGTTATAAGTGTCGCTTTAGTGTAGAAACCTTCGCTTACAGCTGCGGTGTCAAATATGTTGAGAATCATGGGTCTACAAGTAAAGTGCACGTGTCTTACATGCACGGAGTCGATTTTACGGATGGATGGCAAAAGAGTGTATATGAAAACATAAAAGTGGCTTCCTCGATGTAGCATAGAGGATGGACTTTCAGTCATCGACATATGTTCGCTACCCCAACTTTATTAATTATAAATGTGGCGGAATCAATCCCCACAATTATGACAACAAACTTTTCAAGTGTCCAGTGATGGTCTTATTTGTTATGTAATTTAATCCACAGTGTGTGTAAAAGTGTATGCTGAGGTAAGCCAAATGTTTGAATTTAACAGACTGGAGTTTCGAACTCCTTTACAGAAGATTGTGGTCTTATAACAACAGCCCTGGTGAGTATGTGACTGTACTCCCTTAATGCTAAGGGAAAGGTGGTGCCGACATGTGACTAAGAATGAGGAACTTGTAAATATCGATATTTTGATAGTGAAGGACAAAAGGAAAAATATTTCACATTATTGCTACATAAAGAACTGTTCACGCTAGTTAATTCATACCAAACTTCGCATGTTTAGAAAGTTCATATCTGCACAAGCGTTTCCAACATTTTACTGATCCCATTTAAATCAGGAATCTCTATGGAACAGTGCGATGCAATACACAAAACAAAGTACGTAAAATACTTTAAGAATATATCAAGTGCTTCATTTATTTTGTAAAACCGATTATGGAAATATAACTGCTTTATATAAAATTTAATTTGTAAAAAATGCCATGAAAATAAAATTAGAATATAATGAAAAAAAATTTTAATACATTTCAATAACATTAAGAAATACACGAGATAATAATTATATATACTCTAAGTTTCAGCGCTTCAGAACCATTTATTACAATTCTGCATCGACAACAGGTTTGGCAAAGGAAGCTCTCTGCTAAAAAAAACTAGTTAGCAGCACAAACTAGTGGTAAAATTCTTAGACAATAGATATATACATAGATTAGTGTGGTTAGAGGGGTCATGTGTTACATAAAGGTAATGATTTTTGTTCAGAAAATAAAATTAATTTCTTGATTTTTTTCGATGTTAATTGAATTTTTTTTATAAATACTTCCTTTGAAATTTTTGTAGAATCTAAACAAATTATGTTTTTTTGCTATTTTTTTTAGTTTTCAAATTTAAGTTCACTGGGGTGAAGGACATACATATCCAAAAAGGCAGTTGGAAGCAGTAATATAATAATTTCCTCGATTTTATAATTGTTTCGATTTTTTTTCGATTTTCAAATCCGAGGGCATTGTGTTCAAGGTTACCTATATACAACGTATATGTTGGGGGCCAGTAATGTCATATTTTCTTAGATTGCTTATTTTTATTGTTTGGAATTTTTCTTGGATTTTTTTAGTTCAAGGTCACTGGGGTTAATGTCAAGATTCCTATATAGAATATAGTGATTGATCTTCCATAATTTAAACAAACATGGCCTTCCCATGCCGTCAAGCACGACGTCTGCTTATGATTTCA